>BPLR01014537.1:0-25671 GCA_021605095.1 Caerostris extrusa
TGTAATAGAGGCAAGATCTCATTTGAGATAGAGTAAACATCCATCCTTTTTGTCGAGTTCACTATGAGAATCATTTTATCTTTATCTTTTAGTTGTCAGTGGCTTTATGTTCGTTCTTCAAGCAAAAAGAGTAAAAGAAATCTTTTCTTCGATTAAAGCTCAGCTTTAAATTTGTCAGCTTAGTAAATATGAACTGAAATAGGAATTATTACGACACGAAGAGATAAACGAGCATGCACACCAGTGAAGATAAAACATTCAACAACAGATATATTAATAAGAATGATAAAATAAGAGCCAAAAGTTAAGATAAAAGCGAAGGTAGATAAAAGTTTTAACTCTGAATGCATTGATGTTCGTCAAACTGTTGTCTGCTCTTACTTCCATTAGTTTCTTATCTCTTTTTTTATTTTATAAGAAATTTAAACAAAATACCAAAAGAAAAACTCTTTAAACTGTTTATTGTGAATTGAATTCTTATAGATATGCAGTGCAACTTAAAATTACTAACAGATTCCAAATCATAATGATATATGTTTGTAACAGCATAAGACGTCACATCTTCACACAATAGCAAATAAATGAATAACAGAAATATATTTTGTTGATGATCGTAGTTGAGTCGAGTAGGTTATCTAAAGAGAGAAAAGCAACTTTCAGACAGGATTTCTTTGATGCTTTTGCTGTGCACAGTGTGTTTATAATCACGATCACGGAAGTGTTTATAATAACGATTATTAACGCTAATTTAATTAAAATCAAAGATATTTTGTAAGTTTTAATAAAAAATTACTTATATTAATTTTTTGGCAATTAAATCATATATATATAGATATTTGCAGTTTTAAAATTAGCCAAAATAAAAAATAAAGAAAGTTGAAAATTAAGCCAAAAATTATTACCATTTTTTGGCAATGGCGCGCAACAATGCTATGGATTATACCTACCATATATAGTTACACTTTCACCTGATCATGTCATCCAGGTGAATTTTGCAAAAAGTCGTAGGGTGGTCATAATGTTTTGCCTTGAGTGTATATGTGTATGTGTGTGTTTTTTCAATTCCGGAAAGTAAATCCCATGGTGATAATATGAAATCAAATATAGAAAAAATTATTTTGTACTTAAAGGTCGAAGAAAGTATTGCAATGAAAAGAATAGAACACTTACAGTGTAGATCAAACAAAAAATATCTTTTTTAATACGCTTTTATAGTTTCACCCTGTATGTTTGTTTGTACTGAGTCTTTGGCCTCTCGATTTTGCCCTGCTTTTTAGCGATCCGATTTAATTTAAACGTTGTAGACTTATCAAGGATACAAAATATTTTGATAAGTTTATTATCTCATCATGATTAGGATCGCGCCAGGATGAGTGATTTTATTGTAACTTATGAAGAGCAATTTAACCCATGTAGAATGAAAGTACCTGAGACATTCAAACCCACGCGCCCTGACTGCGGATCAGGAGATTCCTGTTCGAATTCTGGCTGACTCGACCTATTCGCGTTTAGCCTTTGTTTTACTCACAATTACATTATTGTAAGAACTATAGTTCCAGTCCTCCGTACCGGAACCTCATTTAAAATGTTATAGTTTAAAAAAAACTAAAAACACGCTTTTAGAGTGAATCAAACTAAAAGTAAAAAATAATTGTTAACACATGAATAAAATGACTGACGGAAAATGAATGTCACTGTTCTAAAAGCGTGGAATGCTTTGTGGGCGGCATTTTCAAGCTAACTTCTGCATTTCGAATGAAACTAGTGTAAAATTATAACGATTGATATTTGAGCACCCCACGCTTTTAGAACAGTGACATTCATTTTCTCGTCAGTCATTTTATTCTTATGTTTACAATTATTTTTTACTTTTAGTTAATTATCAACTTTAAAAGCGTGTTTTTCAGTGTGTTTAAGCCATATAATTTTTCAAAAAAGTGAGTGGTGGATAGCTACAAATGTGGTTTCCTACCTAAAAGGGTAGATAGCAACAAAATGTGACACTTCTGTAAGTGACACATTACCTTCCATAGTTGGTTAGATTTAAATTAAAAAAGGTTTGAATAGATTCAGAGATAAGTTATTGACATTTTTCTTAAAAAAATATTTTTGTATTTTTGCTCATGACTCGATGAGTATCGATATTGTGTATCGAGATACTGATGCTATTCTAAAACATAGTACAGCCATACGCATGCGTATTGAATATGCGTCTGCGTACATGCAAGTTCCGTACATTCTTTAATGAGGAGTTTTGACGTGAAATTTATAAAATATTCCTTTTTGCACGTTTCCCTGAAAAAAATATTCACTTAACATTTTAATGTTCATGTTTGTCAATATTTTACTACTTAATTTAACGATACCATCAAAATATTTCCGTGAAATATTATGTAAAATAAAAATAAATAAAAATAAAAAAAATAAATGTAAATATAATATGCATAATAAAAATAAAGCAATGTAAATATTTAAAAATTCTTAAGTAGTCGTTTTTTTTTTAAGTCACAGAAAGAAATAAATTAGTAAACATCATAATAATAATAATGAACTGCTATATAATCAAGCCGTAGGAGCTAGGCAAAAACGCGAATATGAAAAACCACGCTTTTTAAATACAATCGATAGCGAAACGTCTGGATAATTTTAAAAAATAGAACATTATTCGTGGATTAAATTGAGAGGTGATAACGCTGCCAAGTATCAAAATTGCTGTATGCGTAATCGCCATCTGGTGTGAGAAAATGTGACAAAAATAGGGTTTTTATTTAATTAAACAAGTAATATTAAAAAAATAACACGTGAAAGTCAATTCCTACTTAGGTCAACAAAGAAAAAATTTTGTTTTAGTTATTTTTCATTAAATAATTACAATTAATATTAATATGTATATACATATGACAGAATCACACTATTAGAGTGACAAAGTAAAATTTCTTTAATTTAATTTTTTTTTTTTTTTAAATCCACCATTCTAACCACTGAGCCACAACTGCTAACACGCTCGCGAAAATCATTTGGAAAACGCCTACTTAAAGCAAAAATTTATTAAAAAGTTATTGATTTCCGCAAAGAATTGAACTCGCATTCTTCACCTTCACGTGAAAGATTCTGAAATCCTCGCAATTTACCGATTGAGCTACTGCCTGTTGTTTTCTGCTTTCATTGCAAACTGCTAAAACTCTATTTAAAGTATTAAAAGTTAATTAAAATTAATTACTGAATTAATATTTGAAAACTAAATTAACATCAAGTGTCATTCACTACAAGTTAAAAAAACTGCATTTGAACTTGAGTGGATGAATAAAAAAGTATTTTATGAATGATTGAAAATTTGAACAAGACGTTTATAGGGAGAGTGTGAACTAATAGAAGGAATTGAAAAATAAAGAATTTTGTCGTAGTTTTTGGCAGCGCTTCCAATTAAAAATTAAAAAATTCAAGGATAAAACATTGACCTTTAATTGCTAGTTTTTAACTTTTAGAAAACGCAGACAGACAAATCTTTTTACATTTTAAAGAGATTGATCAAACTGATTGATTAACTGAAACTGTAACTAAATTATTGCCTTATTTAAAGCCTACACCAGGACCGAAACAGGACCACAAATTATTCCTGTATTACTGCAGTTCTGTTATGTATGCCTTTTTAAGCAAATTCGGCGTATTTTTGATTGAAATATAAAGAGAAAATCTTTCTACAAATAAGATAATTGAGAATGGGTTATCAGTTCCATGATAATTGATTGGATTACTGATTTTCATAATAAGTCATCACAACTGATTTTATTTTAATGAAATTAAGTTGCTTATATTTTAATAGCTTATATTATATTAATAGCTTATATTTATTAAGTTGCTTATATTTTATCTTTTTCCCTCTTACATTACGTTGAATTAAGTGTCTTTAAGATTGAAATGAAATTTATTTTAACGCTGATGATGATAATGCTGCTATAACGATGTTAAACAAACAATGATGTAAATAAACAAAAAATCTTTACGTTAAGCTGATTTTCTTATTTGTTATTTTCTTAGTTTTAAGAAAACATTTACGTAATTTGCTTTGACTAAATTTTCCTTCTCATCTTGCAAGGTACACAAAATATGTGGGATTTTTTATTTTTTATTTTTCTGACATAATGTATTTGTTCGTATATTATTTGCCTTCTAATAATCAATCATTCGCATAAAAAAGTGAAAACTATTACAGGATATGTAATTGTTCAGTTTAAGTGATTAAAACTCTTTATTTAATCACCTCTCTATAAGACGAAAAACGAACTTTAAGTGGAACCACTACGAAAACATGGAAGAATCCCGAAGTCAGCCTGACTATCGATGCTAGATGTTTTTACACGTATTCTCACAATCGCCATCGAGTCTCCTTCTTTCTGAAAGCAGTGACTGCAACAATACCCTCTAGTGCAGGGATAGACAAACTTTTTCACTCGCGGGCCAAACATCGGGGGAAAAAGTTTAGCGGGCCAAGATAAATTTTTCTAAAATTTTAAGAACAGTATACAAGTATTACAATTTAAATATGTTAATGAGATGCATGAAATTGCGATTTTTAAAAGTTCTTTATATTGAGGTTCGAAGTGAGATTTTCTGATTCTAAGGAACGAAGCTGAATGCTCATCTGTCTGTCTACTTCTGAAATAATTCTTTCTAAGGTTCATAGTTGAAAATACTTGTTCACATATATAAGACGAAACAAACATAGCACTGATTTTCTGGGTGTGAGATATTAAATTGGGGAAACTTACTTTCGATAATGATTTGTAAAACTCTAACTTTACTCGAAAATCTACAGCTATAACTAACAAAAGAACTTCCGCTTTTAACACTTCATTGATTGAAAAGCTGTCTGCTTTGCTATTTCCGTCGATTTATGTTTCGTAGAACAAAAGTACAGAAAGTAAAAGATCATCAGTCCTTTGAAAAAGGAAGAAAACATTAATATTTAATCAAAGTAGAAAAGGAGATGGATATATAATATATAAATATATATTTCTTTTAATTTGCCTTGGACCGGCAAATTAAATTCTCCGCAGGCCGGAACCTTCCGGCGAGCCGGAGTTTGTCCATCCCTACTCTAGCGGATTAGACCCTCGGCTAATTTAAGAAGTTGCCACTGGGATAAGAGACTGGAGCGTTCAACATCATGATGCCACAATCACACCACTGACGAATGTGGGGAAATAGAAATTATTTCAGGGATTTATTTTAACGAGTAACTTTCATTCATTTGTGTATCGTACGAGAAAACCCCCAGAAAACTTCCTGCTAGCAATTGATTGGTCAATGGCAGGAGTTTGCATATGTTGTCATAATCTCCATTATCTTTAAATATACACTGAAGTGACAAAAGTCATGGGATACCTCTTAATATCGTGTCGGCCTCCTTTTCGCCCGGCGAAGTGCAGCAACTCGACGTGGCATGGACTCAACAAGTCGTTGGAAGTCTTCTGCAGGAATATTGAGCCATGCTGTCTCGATAGACGTCCATAATTGTGAAAGCGTTGATGGTGCAGGATTTTGGGCACGAACAGACCTCTCGATGATGTCCCATAAATTCTCGATGGGATTCATGTCGGGCGATCTAGGTGGCCAGATCATTCGTTGGAATTGTCCAGAATGTTCTTCAAACCAATCGCGAACAGTTGTGGCCCGGTGACATGGCGCATTGTCATCCATAAAAATCCCATCGTTGTTTGGGTACATGAAGTCCATGAATGGCTGCAAGTGATCTCTAAGTAGCTGAACAGAAGCATTTCCAGTCAATGTTCGGTCCAGTCGCACTGAGAGGACCAAGTCCATGCCATGAAAAAAACAGCCCACACCATTACGGAGCCACCACCAGCTTGAACAGTGCCTTGCTGACAGTTTGGGTCCATGGCTTCGTGGGGTCTGCGCCACATTCGAACTCTACCATCAGCTCTTACCAACTGAAATCGTGACTCATCGGACCAGGCCACGGTTTCCCATTCATCTAGGGACCAACCGATATGCTCACGTGCCCACGAGTCGCTGCAAGCGATGTCGTTCTGTCAGTAAAGGCACTCCGAGTTGGTCTTCTGCTGGAATAGCCCAAGAAAGCCAAATTTCTCCGCACAGTTCTAACAGACAAGTCCCTTGTACGTCCACATTGATTTCTGCGGTTATTTGACGCAGTGTTGCTTGTCTGTTAGAATTTACGACTCTTTGCAGACGTCGCCGGTCTCAGTCGTTAAGTGCAGGCTCTTGACCACTGCGCTGTCCATGGTGGGATGTTATGCCTGAAATTTCATACTCTCGGCACACTCTTGACACAGTGGATCTGGGAATGTTGAATTCCCTAACGATTTCCGAAATGGCATGACCCATGCGTCTAGCTCCAACTAACATTTCGCGTTCAAAGTCTGTTAATTCCCGTGGTGTGGTCATCATCACGTCAAAACCTCTTCACATGAATAACTTGAACAGAAATGAAAGCTCTGCGAAATCACTGCGCATTTATACCTGTTCTACGCGATCTACTGCCATCTGAAAATTTGCATATTGCTATCCCATGACTTTTTGTCACTTCAGTGTATATACACAACGCAACAGGGGATTAGAACCCCGTGGCTTTCTGAAGACCAGCTTTGCTTGCTGTTGCTTCTTTTCCCACTTGGTAGACAGCAACATTTAGACCAGGAGTCGCCAACCCACGATCCGCGGGCCGTAAACGTTCCACGAAAGTTTTCCGTCCGTGAGATGGATCACACTTTTACAAAATATATTTATTTTAGAATGGCCAAAGTGAGTAAAAACAAACGTATTAAAAATTCATTATTTTGCATTCCTCTATTCAAAAATGATGAGAAAAAATTAACATTCATTTTATAATAGAATTCTTGCGAATTAAGGGCAGATATTGCCTGTTTTATGGATGAGTTTACAGTTATGGGTTTACAGAATATAATTTAATTATTCTGCGATCTCATAATGCGCTCGCATCTTGGAACATCTAATATAACAGGTTCTATGTTTTACTTTAAGCGACCTCAGTGACGCGGTGACCATGCCTAGATACGCACGGTTGATTGTTGATAGCAGAGCAAACCAGACTCTTAGTTCAAGTTGTTAGCGCTTTTGGTTCAACTTAGACAGGTTTAACAAGCTCAAAAATAACAGACGCAACACATGTGGAAGAAACACATGTCGAACTCGTAAAATAAATATTTTTAATGATTTCATTTTTTTATTTCATTTATATTTCTATATATATTTTTATATTTCATTTTGAGTGTTATACATTTCTTTACAATGTGCGTTTAGTATAGATATTTTATATTATCTATGTTTTCATGTAAGAATAATAGTAAATACAATAATAAGATTATGTTTCAATTTATCACTCCCAAAAATGTCTACAATGGTCTAAATCTAATATGGCGAAATATGATTTTACATGCTGCCCGCAGAGTTAGGATGCATTTCCAAATTGTCCTTCAAGATCATTTGGGTTGGTCACCCTGATCTAGACAAAGTCCAAGAACCCATGTCATCCCATGGAAAGAGAGAAGGTGGCCTTCTGTTATGATGGAGTACCCGTAGGTAGAAGCCATTTTACTGCCTACGGTACTCAGTCCTACGCCCAAAGCTCTACAGTCATTTTAGACCGGGACCTACGGTTTAAAGTGGATCCCGAGCCGCTACAAACATCCATAAAATCCATCTAGACACTAAGCCGTTGAGGCCGCAGAATGGCGTGTTATTATTCGCGCAGCAATCAGAACATACATATTATTAGGACATTTTATTACGAGGAACGAAGTTCTTTATTCGTTTTGGCAATAATTTGGCACGGAACTATAAAAGTGAAAGTGGATGCAGTTGGAAGGATTCTGGGAAGTGCATCCGCATTTCGTTCCGGATAACCTGCAAAAGGTAAGCTCGTGTTTCATCGCCTGATTTAGAAACGGAACAGCTTTTCTTCCGATACATTTTTAACATTAAAAGAATATCTTTCGATCTCGAAATAATGAAACAAACATTGTTGTGCTTCCTTGAATTATTTTTAACCAATTGATGTATGCAGATCTATTGTAAGGAAAGGTAAATAACCATTTTTAAAATGGGCGAACCTTTTTACCAGGAGTGCTAATCAGGTACTATGCTATGTTGTCGGTGGTACAATGCAATTTTGAAAGAAGGAAGTTCAATATTTATTTGAAGAAATTTCATTTATTCTTTCTTTTCAAAATAGGTGATTTTAAATTTTAACTATTAAAAATTAAAATAATTTATTTAGTTACTAATATTTCTCCGAAAGTACCTTAGACCTCTTTTACGCTGTTCTGTTTCAATTCCATACGGTTTTTATATAAACAAATATACTGAACAAAAAAAAAAAATTGCGGTTTTTTTTTCTTTGTATTACAAATTTAAATTTGTAGATTATTAATGTAACAACATAGTGAAGTGTAAATTGCCGAATAAAATAGTGTTTTTGTCTTTATAGTTTTTTTTTTTTTTTTTTTTTTTGTATTTTTAAAGGGCCTGATGGCCGAGTGACTAGCTTTCCGGCGTTGGGTGACAAAGATCAAATGTTCGAGTCCCGGTGGTGCCAGGGATGCTTGTAGTCGTTCGGAATCCGTTTTAAGCCGGATTCCGGTCTAATATGACTGTTGGCCGTATGTCTGACACCCTTACCCCGTAATTATAAAAAACATCAACTGCCTAGACATCTACCAGCGAGCGGACGTTCTTGGTCCACCATGTTGGCTGTTGCGCCACTGATGATGAAACTGGTATTTTTAATCAAATTAATTAAACTTGTAAAGTGAATTAATACCTTTGTTAATCAAAGAATCCCAAATGCCTGCTATCACCTTTTTAACGAGGGATGTTAAAAACTATATTCCTCGGAATCCTTGGGTTTGCACAATTTTTCCCAGAGTTCCACAAATTGTTTATACAACTTAATCATTATATTACTACTACTACTACTAGTACACCACACTAGATTACTGTTCGTAGAGTTGAGTTGTCCGTTTACAATTTGAAGATATGGGTGAGATGACTGATTGGGCTCTGTGACGCTCCACGGTCATGTGAGCACGGTTTAAAGTGGTTTCGAACCACTATAAGCATCCATGGCACCATCGGGACTCGAACCGAAACCTGTGGCACCAAGCATTCGTTTATATCAGTCTAATAATTGAAATGAAATTGATTGGGAAGAAATCTAATTAGGCAAGGGTATTGTTCTTTTCATGAGCAGGGTTGAGGACCAACCTCACTTATGGAATCCCATGTCGCAGTCCAAGACGTGAGAATCCGTTTTTTGCGCTTCAAAAAAATTGTTAAATAGGAGCAAAGTCATTTTTATTTTAGAAAAAAGTAAAAAAGATTTTTTTTTTAGGTTGTTGTTTACAAAAATTTAGTTAGCTGAAAATTATGTATCATTAAAAATATGTGTGACTAAAAACATAAAATGCCCTTTATCATAACTAATGTCAGGGAAAATATATTTTCAACTAATATCAGAACCAAAATGCAGGATTAGACTGCACTCTGACAGGAGACTGATGGCCGAGTGGCTAGCACTCGGTTCCACAAGTGTCGGGTTCGAGTCCCGGCGGTGCCATGGATGTTTTTAGTGGTTCGGAATCCCTCTTTAAACATAAAGTCCTGGTATAATAGGATCGTGGAAGTAGTGTCATGTAATGAGAGTAGTGCTATTAGCGGCCGTAGCCTATCCTCAGCTAAATGGGTCACAAGGAAGCTGCTCTTGCTTATGGCCTAAAGATTGATAAATTCCTATTCATAAAAAAAAAATATATCGAATAATTTTCAAAAACTAAAAGAGATTTACTTATAATATATAGACATCAAAAATTCATTTAGCAAATTTTAATTTTTATTACATTTAGTTTTTAGAATTATCAATTTTTATTTGGTTCTCCAAGCTGAAAATTTCTTTCACAGAACTGTCTGTTTTTCAGATGGATTTGTTTAATGTATCAAATGTTTTAATTAAAATGATGGATTCAATTAACGTATATCCACTTAATTGAGGGATATCCTTTCTTAGTCCTTTTTACGTTTAATTGTATACTATAAAGCCAATTTATAATAATAATAAATAAGTTATTTCTTTGTGCAACCTCATTTATTACGTACTAATCTACGTAGCTACTTTGTAAAAAAAAATTCATAATTGCCAATATTTTGCATATAAAATATGTCCCTGCAATAGTTTACTAATTTAACATTGGAAATATAACATTGCCCTTTGACAATGTACGTGAAAAGTTATGTACCTCTATTTCAGTAATACTATTCTGAATTTACTGTATGATATTCATGTAATATTTTGACAATTTAAATTTTGTATCACTAATCCATGTAACTAGATTTTCGAATTAATCAAAATATTCCTTTTATAGTTATAAGTAGGTTTTATTTCATATTTTAATTCGGTTATTTCTGGTTTACCGTGAATTCTTATTACGATTGATAAACATTTCGTTAATGGGAAATGTGATACAGTAACTGGGGTTACAGTACTGAAGTTCTGTACCTCTATTTTAATAATAATAGTCAGAATTTCATGTAATATTTTTAGCAATGGTTGCCTATTTACTTATACATTATTTGTGCTACTAAATGATAACAATATCCATTTGTCCAGGTTTAGAGAGGTTTCATGCAAACATTTATGATGGATGTTTACTTTTCTTCCCAAACTCACTGAAACGTAGCTTCAAACTATTTGGTACGCATTAACAATGCTGCTCTTTTTCAAAATAATATTTACTGATTAAATAATCAAAAATAATTTTTCTTCCAGCTAAAAATGTCCATTTCTACCTCTAATGATTCACATACATCTTGGCGTTGCAATGGGAATAATATGAGTAACATAACTGTTTATGACATTCTATTATTGTCAGATTTTCATTTACAGTTTGCAATTTCTTCTGCGACGCTCTCCCGCTTCCTCGTGTGCTAATGTGACGCCACTAAAAAAGTCTCTTCGGGCAGGGAAATGTCTCTTCCTGCAGAAGTCGGATTTTTTTTTTTTTTTCGTCCTCGACTCAGATGATTTTAATGTTTTCCAGTCACTTCCTTCAGTCCACGTTAAAAACATTCATGTGAGGCTGCAAAAAATTTCGAATGTCCAAGAATTATAACAAATAATTATTTTTTAAACGGAAGATCTGATAACGATAATCAATTATCTCTGCCAGTTGATTATGGAAGTACGGAATTTCCACCATTTTCTAGTAAGAGTTCAATGCAATTTTGTTGTCTATATAATTTAGTGTTGCTGTAAATATTTTTGAAAAACGCACGGTACTCATTTAAAAAGTATTTTTGAAGGAAGATTCAGGAATTGTGCCACTGAAACGAGTGGAGTGTTTCGTTTCTACATTGTGATTGTTCTATCACAATTACTTTTTTAAATAAATTACAAACGATAAAGAATTTGATGGAATAATTTTTTGAAGTTTATTTCTTAGTTTATAATAGTTATATTTTGAGATTCTGGCGAATTACCGTATATATTTTTTTAGAATAATTGATATTTAATTAATTCAATTTTTAATTCAAGATATATTTTATTCCGAAAGCGTAAGTTTAATATTTCAGGAAAAATAATTTAAAAAAATTTTTGCATGACTTGAACATATTCTCAGTATATTATCAGAACATATATAGTATATGAAAATATATGTCAAATCAGTATACAACTTTGATACTATTCGAAAATTATAATAGATAATAATTTTTTTGCAGAGAATAATTCTTTGTGCAACTGAAAATCGGCATAAGAAAAATCCAGAAACATGTTAAAATTCCAATAGAATCAAAAAGAGTTTCTTCTACCTCAGTATGCAGTTTTTGCAAGGACGTCTGATTGCATCAATATTCACAATGATAATCACTGTGTGTGTGTCTGTCGGGTAATGTCCGACATTTTACTATCAGAGAGGTGTGAAAAACGTCTTCCTGAATGCGAATGCTACCATGTAAACTTGATGGTCGCCAAAGTGATTTGCCAGAATGTGAGTGACTTCGAAGCCTTTGACCACATCTTGTCGAATGGTTTCTGTGTTCCAGGTGAACACAAGTTTCTATATCACTTTATCTGGCAACACTGTTCTGCCCAAGGAGTTCCTCAGTGGACTGTCAGTTACTGAGCTCACTGTAGACGATTTCCAGACCCAGAGAGGGTGGAAGAAGGTGCTTTCGATGGGATGCTCGGGTTCGGATGGCTTTAGTGTAAGAAGAAGTTCTATTAAGGTGAGTTGATTGCATTCCATATGTTATAATTGAATGAAGTGTAACAGAAATAACAAATTACAATTCTGTCCCGTGACTGTTTTTTATTGCTTTGTCACATAATTTAGCACACACAACACTGTTCTGTCACATCATTTTTTTTACATTACTGAGATACAATGAATATTTTTTTGATATCACACGCTTTTTACACATTTCTTTTTATTTAAATGAATTTACATTTAATGCGTGATTTAGGAAAGGAGACTTGTTGATTTTTGAAGAAAGGATTTCATCAATTTATTATTATTTACAATTCAAAAAACAACAATAAAAACACATAAGATGTTTTTATTTGTTTGCTATTCAAAACTGTTTTCTTAAAAAAAAAAAAAAAAAAAAAACTTTTTCGTTTTCCTTTAACTTGGAATGTAACATATATCTAAAACTACTGTTATTGAACTCTCATGAAGCCCTTAATTGCAGTTTGTAATCTATTTTAGTAATAATCCAGAGACTAATAAGATGTTTTCCACCGAAGGTACAAAGATCCTGTGAGAGTCGTAGAGCTTGGAAGAGAAACAGCAATAGTGTCCGTAGTCAGTAATTTATAGTACGAGAAGCCATATGTATATAATTATCTATAGAAATTATAGATAGTTTCTTAATGGTATATTTTAAGATATTGGGGTCTCATGGCAAAAGTGGCTGGCTCTCGGTACCACAGGTTTCAGGTTAGAATCCCGGCTGGGCCATGGATGTGTATAGTGGTTTGGGATCCACTTCAACAGTAAGTCCCGGTAGAATAGGATCGTAGAGCTTTTTAGTGTGGGTAGCGTGACTCTTCTCCGTAGCCAATCTTCAAGCTACAAGTACGCCCTGGGTAATGCACATATGAATAACAGCGGCGCAGCTTTTGCTTAAGGCATACAAAGAATATCTGTCTCTGTATAGCTGCATTAGAAAATAAAATTTTTATGAAATTCTGTTGATTGAAAGCTTTTGAGTATCAGTTAACAATATTTTATATTTACACTGAATTAAATAATATCGAGAATTCTTCAAAAAGCAGAATAAGTAAATCAAAATTGCAGAATTATAAATCTCCTCTGAGTTCAATTATTTACCTTGTTAAAAATAAATAAAAAAAATCTTTGTCATGCTTCTACTTGTATATATTACTGTGTCCAAAAAGTAAGACCCATTTTCAATTTAAAATTTACAGGGCTTATGGAATTTCTATTTTTTTTTTTTTTTTTTAGGTTGCTGGTACTGTACTTGACATATGTGTGATATTTGACGTTACTCAATAATATTCATTAGTGTTTGAGTTACGCTTGTCTTTGTGAGAAGCTAAAATTGATTCTGGCGATTTTTGAAATGTCTGAATTAGTTGAGCAAAGAACTTGCATCGAATTTTGTTTGCGGAAACGTATAGAATATTGCAGAAGGCATTCGGTGAGCCTTCATGTATCGGAAAGAAATGCTTAGAAGTGGTATAAACAGTTCAAAGAAAGCGAAGAACGAGTTGAAGACGAAGAGCCCTCTGGTCGACCCTCCACTTCAACCGACAAAGCTCACGTCCAAAAATTATAGATCTGGTGCTTGCAAACCGTCGATTTAGAATTAGAGACCTTCTGGCTGCTGATGTTGGAATTTCAAAATTCTATTTCAAAAGATGTTTTCGGCCTCAAACGCGTCAAATCTTGATAGGTACCGAAAAGCTCACAGTCACACTCATTGATTCTTCGTGACATTTTCACCAAAAATTAAACCAATATCGTTCCACAACCACCATATTCACCCAGGGCGACTTCTGGCTATTTCCGTTAACTTAAAAGACCACTCCGGTAACACCGTTTTGAGTCGACTGAAGAGATTCAACGTGAATCGCCGCGCACTTTGAAGCCCAACCCTGCCGATGACTTTTTAGCATGCATTGAGAATAGGAAGAAAAGTTGGCATAAGTGCATTGCGTCCGGAGAGGATTACTTTGAAGGCGATCAAATAAATTTGGAAGAATAAATAAAGAGTTTTTTTTTTGAAAAAAAAAATAATTAGTCTTACTTTTTGGGCACAGTAGTAAGTTAAGCACAGAGACGCATTTTATTCTTTTGTAATGTAATTGTTACTGAACTTGTTAACCTCCGGATTGAATTAGCGGGCGAGCGATTAATGATTCTGAGCTACGTTAAAATTAATTGTGAGCAAATGCAAAAAAAAAAAAAAAAAAAATTGTTATTGTTGTTGTTTACAAATGATGGGCATTTTTCCCTGAAGTGAATACGAATCTAGAGAAAGGTAATTCTGTAATCCGTCCTTTTTTTGTACCAGACTTGGCGATGCAACGCCGTTTATTTATTAAAAATTAATTTAAGCATTTAAAAATTAGGCAATTTTATCAAACTTAAATGTGGCATTAAGTGGAATTAAATGGCGGGGAAAAAGAGATGGCACGAATATTCTTCATCTGATAGAAATTGGAGATGAAAATCTCTTCTCAAACTTGACGATGGCAGTTCTTCAAAGAACAACAACAAAACAGTTGCAAAAAAAAAATAACCACCTGAAATAAATAGGAAATAATGTGCAATGGCTAACTACGCACTTGATCATATGTCTTAGAAGATTTGATCCGATGAACAAGTCGTTAAAAATAAAACAAAATTGCCATTAAAAAAAAAAAGCAAGTCCTTGAGTAACAGGCCTTGTTGAATTATTTATTGCCACTTTATAAATCTCCAACTTGATACCAAACTGCGATTTGATCGTTACTTATGTGTTGATAATTCCCAATAAATTCTTAAATAAATATCCTCTGATACAGTGAACAACAGTCAAACGAATATCCAAGCAAATATCTTTTCTTGTATAGTTACAGGAAAATATGCGAATAAGTTATATTTCGAACTAAGTACAAGTTGTGTAAAATGCGCAATTTGCATTTAAAATGTCCTTTTGCAGGAGATTTCGACTTCCGAGCCATCCGCAGCTCCCTGTGGTACCTGAGGCTGGCCAACAGCCGCCTCACCCAGCTGAGAGGCGACCACCTCAAGAACCTGACTAGTCTGTATGAACTCTTTCTTCAACAATTCCATCTCCCACGTGGCGGAAAACGTTTTCCAGGTGAGGACACCATTACCACCCCCTATATCTTCTTTTTTTATTTTGTTTGCTAGTTTCAAAGATTCCCTCCGCCCTTTCACGTTTCATGTACATTTCCTTTGTACCAACTGTACAAACAGATCTTCCACCTCCTCTTTGTTGGCTGCATATGTTAATCTTCCTTCTTCTTGTGTGCTGCACAGATTCTTTTTATTCCTCCGTGTTGATTGAGAAACCGGCCATGAAAATCTTGCAGCACTGTAAAGTAATAGTTAAAGATTACATAACTAGAAATTTCGTACTCCAAACGTAGCAGAATTTGACTTAAAATGAATTATTTTATAACCATGCATGTTTACTTATTTAATACATTAATACACACGCACACACATACACACACATGCACACACACACACACACATATATATATATATATATATATATATATATATATATATATATATATGCATAGGGGTATATATGTATGCAATATATATATGCATAGGCAAAAGATATGAATACAAGGAATTTCAAATATTGTTCTCAATTAGTGTTCTATTGCGTCTCATATTTTAATACGTGCTTTGTTGACTTTAATTCTGAACCCCTTTATGTAAACATCGAGCGTATTCGTTAATTGTCTCAATAACGATTTTCTACGTATTTTTGTACACAGGGCACAGAGAATGTGGAATATTTTGACATCTCCCACAACCTACTGACCTTCCTACCTCCCAGTCTGTTCCGGTCCTGAAAGACCTGAAGGAGGTGCATCTCTCCTACAACAAGCTGCTGCACGTGGACCACCTCTTTGTTGGAATGAACCCCGAGGTCAGTTAAATTTTTATGAGCATTCTTTGGAATGAGAATAAAAATAGATTTTTACCTTTGTTATAGAAATTATCGAAGGCATCCGTTACTTTTCTTATAAATCTTCATCTAGTTTCTTGTAAAAATATCTATAACATGGGTTCGTATGGGAGACTGGTTCAGGTAGCGAACGTCGTGTTTCTGTGTCCAGCTGAATGTTAATAAGTCCAGAACTGTGCGCAATTAAGAAATTCCAGATGCGAAATGTATCATACACATTGTAATCATACAATGCAATTTACCAGCATACAAATTCTTCAGTAAAAAATATAACTGTATCTTCATAATTGTAAATCTCACAGTTTTTTGTGAGCTCAAAATCAAAGTATATTTTTTTTTCTCTCCAGGTCTCCACACCGGGTGAGTTTTATAAAATGAGCAGTCTCACAGGGCTGTATCTGAAAGGGAACCGGATAGCCACATTGGGTTCTAAAATTCACGCCCTGACACAACTCAGAATTCTTTCGATCAGCAACAACCAGATCCGAACCATTACCACCACTCAACTTCCGCCAAAACTCACGCACCTTTTCTTAGCAGGTCAGTATATTTCTTATTTCTAATGCAAAGACTGTAAGATCATCTCATTATTTAATTTAATTTCCTAAAAATTAACATTTATTTATGCCATAATGCACAATGCCAAGTGTAAAGATGACTTAGTTTAGAATCTGCGACTATTCACTAGTGCTGTCAGAAAAAAATCTGAAGAACGTTGTAATAGCAACTTTAAGCGCCTCGCATGCACAGTTTTTATATTGAGAGTTTTTCTCAATTTCGATCGTACTATCCGCTAACCTTGAGCAATTAAACATGAAATTTTTCTCAGAATTCAACAGCTTTCTCATTATAGAATGGTAGATTATTCGCCTCTTACATAAATTTCACTTGAAATGACCATAAAACTAGGTGCAATTGCAGATGCTGAATCCATTTTTGAGCAATTCTCTCAATAAGATGAGCTACAAACACCAATTTGAAAAACGGAAAAAACTATGGTTTTCTTGCGTCTACTGAGTCAACCTGATGTGAGTTTTATCCTTCGCATAAGACACATCTTGATACCACTCGTCACGGCGCTAAGCTCAAACTCAAAAACTATGGCGGCATTTCGGAATTCTTTAAAGTTTAAATCAGAACAGCTTGAATCTATTCGGCAAGTGTAGAGCAATATCCATGATCGTTTAGAAGATCATTATTTAATCCTACAGTACATTCCAAAATTGTACTTTCGATCTGATTCCCTAGAAGACTCATCCTCGTAAACCCTCAGAGAAGAACCTGTCTGGAAAAATCTTCCATCTTCTTTTGTCTCCTTATTCTCCCGCGCTTTGAATTTCTGTTCGAATCTCTGTGATGGTGCACTGACAAGAGTTTGCATGAATAAAGCATGGAAACCATTGCTGCCTTTTCAATAGTTTTAATTTAATGCTATTAATGACAGAAAAGGATTTATTTTTCAGGCAATCCTTTTCTCTGCAACAAACAGATGTTACCTTTCCTTCAGTTCCTGAATTCAACAGAAAACCTTACGACAGATGACGTTTGTACCCCATCTCAAAATGGTACTACCCGCTGCCCTGCCTCCCTGCCGATGTTCTCTTACCAATGATAGCATCATATTTGCGGACTGCAGCTCCTCTGAACTCACAAATCTGCCACCTTTTTCACAAAAGAGCAGGTAAATGCCCCAACCTTTCACTTAAAAATCGAGATCTTTGCAATTCATTGTTTACGAATAGATTTCAGAAACATTCGAAGAAAAGAAAATGAGTCAACTCTTTTTTTACTCACCTCCACTTCCTTTCATCCAACATAAAAGCAACTAGTTTAACGAGATATCATTCTAAATGCCTTAACACACTGCTTTCTTTAAAAGCCACATTAAAAAAACCACATTAAATTGGTTCTTTGTATGGCGACGCATGAATTTTATATTGATTGTCAGTTTTTTTGTATAGTAACAATTAATTTGAACTTTCTATTTAAATATCACACATCACAATCGGAATAAAATGCTTTTTATATGCAAGTAAGTTTACAAATCATTTCATATCTGAAACTTCGTTATAGAATAACATTTATAACTAGTAAATATATTGTGTTTAAAATGCTATCCTTAATCGCCCAGAACTCTACTGTCCTCGAGATCTTCCTGCCGAGGGCCAATAAGGAAGTGCCCTTCGCCATCGAGGCCGAGATCGAGGGTCTGAACTTGTCCAACAACAAGATCCAGTCTTTGGAAGAGGCAAGGCTTCCCAATCGAACGAGGTTCCTTTTTCTCGATCACAACCTCATACGCAAGCTTCCCGTTTCCCCCTCCTCGAATCCCAGAAGTTCCTGACGAGGGTTACGCTGTCCAACAATCCCTGGACCTGCGACTGCACCGCCCTCGACCTTAAGAAATGGGTCGTCTCGAAATCAATCCTAGTGAGTATCAAAACTGTTTATTTCCCTTTTATAAATGAAGCACTCTGTACTTACTTTGAACGTTCCACTCAACGTTATCTCAGTTATAGTATTGTTAAAATTATTTTGAAATTTAATGTTATGGGCCAAATGTGGGAATAATAATGTTAATTATGGATATAAAATAATGAAATAAAAGAAATTTGAGCAACACTCTAAAACGTTAAGAAATGGAAATGAATCTTTCAATGAAGCCTCGTAAAGACACGTGTCTTCTAAGTGTAGATGTAAAATTGCTTCTTCTCTGCGAATAAAGTGTTTCTTTTCTGTCGTGTTCTAAGGTGCTGGACGTAAATGAGGCCCGATGCGGACCTGGCATGCCAAACAACCCAGGGCTGGCTGAGCGTGCCATCTGGGTGCTCCCTGATCGGGAACTCTGTCCGGACAACACAGGCCTCTACATCTCCATGGGTTTCGGAGTTGTCAGTAAGTTCTGAGCATGTGCAATTCTAACCATGAATTAGTTCTTTCAGGATCATGGAATTAACGCTCTCGGAAAAATTATTTCAGTTTGCTCCATTATAGGGTGCACTGTTTCAAGAATTCATTTCTCAATAGCAAATTTGCTTGATCAGATTTAATTTTTTTTTCTTTCACTAAATGTATATTTCCAGGCATACAACCTGGAGTCCCAATGCCAGGATCTTTAATGTTGAATCCCTAACGCTGTAGATGGTAGTTGTATAGCAGATTCATAGTTATCCAGGATGCATTATGGGATAATATTTTTACCGCATGAGTATAATAGCCCCACGAGGTTTTAATGCAGTCATGAGATGAAACAGATAAAATTGATTCTTCCGTGCGTGCCGGTCTCGTGGCTGTGTTCAAACTAGCAAAGAGTGGAAAACTTTAAATCTTTAATACAATTATGTGGAGTGTTTAAATAAATACACAACAGTAAAATCTGGAAAGTTATCCATTCTGCTTGTGAATTTTTTTGTTTCTGGACTCATATTTCAATTACTCTTAGGCAAAGCACTTCACCCGCCACTCATACTACAATTTGGTAAGACGAATCTCCAGGAGATCAGTCTCCATTATCTCATCCTTTCGAGCTTTTTTTTGGGCAACGAAAGAGCTTCTGGCCTGTGAATTTATCGTTCCAGATTCGAAGTCCAACTCATGGCCCATTCGCCTCATTTACAGCGTGTATTTAGGTTTGAAACCACTGGTGGTATTGCTGTAGTCACTGCAATACCACCAGGAAACCTTGTTGCTGAGGAAACCTTGTTCTTTTTAATACGCTTTTATTAGCTTCAGCTGTATGTTTGTATGTTTGTATGTATGTATGTAACTGACTTTACCCCTGGAGATCTGCTTCTCCTCATATACACTATTTAAGCTGCAAAGAAACATTTACAGGCATCTTTCAGAAAGACAACAGTGGTTTCACCTGAATGTTTGTTTGTCTGTTAAACTTAAAAGTGAAAAATATATTAATAGTTTAAAAAACTAAAAAACACGCTTTTAGAGTTTAAAAACTAAAAAATCACGCTTTTAGAGTTAATCAAACAAAAAAGTAAAAAATTAATTAATAGTTTAAAAAAACTAAAAAAAACTCGCTTTTAGAGTTAATCAAACAAAAAGTAAAAAATTAATTAATAGTTTAAAAACTAAAAAAACGAGCTTTTAGAGTTAATCAAATGAAAAAGTAAAAAATAAATTAATAGTTTAAAAAAACTAAAAAACACGCTTTTAGAGTTAATCAAATGACAAAGTAAAAAATAATTGTTAACATAAGAATAAAATGACTGACGAGAAAATGAATGTCACTGTTCTAAAAGCGTGGGGTGCTTTGTATGACATTTTAAAACTAGCTCTGCATTTCGGAATGAAACTAGTGAAAAATTATAACGATGGATGTCGAGCACCCCACGCTTTTAGAACAGTGACATTCATTTTCTCGTCAGTCATTTTATTCTTATGTTAGCAATTATTTTTTACTTTTTCATTTGATTAACTCTAAAATCGTGTTTTTTAGTTTTTTTTTTTAAACTATTCATTTATTTTTTGTATCTTTCCTATTTCTCTTTGAATTCGGAAGCTGTTCACCAAGTCTCTTCGGCACCACCCCTTCTGCCACCTCTGTTCTCACAGAGTAAAAGTAGAGCACACACCCTGTTCTAAAGGAATAGAGAGTTAGGGCGAACATCTCCCGCCATTTTCGTACCAGACTTGGCGCTGTAACGCCGCATGACTTCTTTTCTTTGAGCTTAGGTATATTCAGAAATCGCTACTGAGTGTTTGTTTAGAAAATACGAAACTTTTCACGAAGCGATGCTGAACATTCGCAGAGAAACAAAAGTTCATATAAATGAATATTTTATTTTTAACAAACATTTGGCGGGAAAACATTACTCAAGAAAATTATTAATTGTATATAAATACCAAACATTTAGAAAAATTAAATTTATATTTATTTAGAGCTAAAAATGAACATATTTTTTTAAAATCGTTATATGAGAGTAGACATTTCTCTCTCCTCGCAGTGATGGCACAATCTTGTAACAGTCAACAGAGAAGAGAGTTGACAAACATCGCCAAGTATTCATTGCGCATGTTAAGCTACAAAGTGAAAGTCGCGTGAGAAATATGTTTGTCTCAAACTGGCAACCCTGATGCGGTATCTATTATATTGAAACTCTACGCTTGCTTAGTCGAACATTTTCTAACTTTCATTGTGAACTTCCAGTTACAATAGTTCCAGGCAGTTACGATAGCTATCATTCTTTTAAAATAATTTTTTTAATTAAAATTTATTTACTTACTTAATAACCTCTGGCTCAGTTTCGTAGCAAACGGTGACAGTTACAAAAGCTAAAAATCTTTTAAAAATATTTTGGGAATTCACAGACAACCGCTTTCGTTGATCTGTTTAATTACTTAATAACAAATGAAAATGAATGATTGTAGAGGTGCTATTGCGAAAGAGATCAGAGAACAAAGTGAAAGTTAGTTAGTTGTTGATTACCGATTTTTCTAGAAATTGCTTGAATTAACTGAGCACCACGAGATAAATACTAATTTAACCGGAAAAAGTCAAGAAAAACAACGCTTTGAGCATCTTTAACACGCTATTTCAACTACAGAGAAAGCAGTTGAGGCTTTGCTTTCGTGCAATTAATGTTGTCTGTGCTATTTTCGTGTTTGCATTTGACCCACACGTCTTTTTCTGTTTCCTTCGCATACGTTCCTAGCTTTTGAGTTGGAGTGTTGATATAACAATTTTGGAAATAACTTCGATTAAAATCCCGTCCAAATTTCGTTGGATTATTTAAAAGAAAGTTAACTATCAGAATTAACTATCGATATTTCTCGAAACTGCTGCAAGCAACTCGAAGAGTACTAGTTTTTCTTCCGACTTCATGAATGAACGAACTGATTTAGACTGGGTTATGAAACAGTACGTAAACTCATTCCTTCTGCACAGGTTTTCTCTTGGCGGTGGCCGGAGCAAAAATCGCCTGGACACGGTACCAGATGAACGTGAAGGTGTGGTTGTACTCACACGGAGTGACCTGGGTCAAGGAGAAGGACATCGACAGGGACATGGAGTTCGACGCCTTCATCTCCTTCAGCTACAAAGATCAAGATCTCGTCATTCAGGAGCTAATCGAGGGTGAGTTCTTCTCTCGCTCCTCCCAGCTGAGGTGCGATAGATTTAAGGACAGGTATTTCTGAAGCAAAGTAACTGAATCGGAAATGATCCCTGTGCAATTTGGTCTAGAATTGGTATAAGCTTGACAATTTGGTTATCATGTATTTTGACTGCAATTTAATAATGTAATTTGGAGACCTTTTTTTGTTGGTATCTTTGTATGATTCTTCTGTGGACATTATCATTTCTGGTATTAATATTACAAATTAAAATGATAATTTATTTATTAGTATATTGTAATTTTATAACGTTTGATATATACTCATGTCCATAAATTAAGGATAATTCAGAATCACACAGAAATTGAACTCTAAAATAAAAATGTCACCTGTAGAATTATCACACACATCTTGAAGAAGAATATGCAAATTACAGGAAACCACCAGATGGCGCGGATAGTATGTCACAATGACGAGAGTGTAAGAGAGGGGTATATAAGGAATAGTGGCAAAGATGTAAAATTGTTCGCAAGCGCTTTAAAAGCCTTTCAGTGCAATAACCGCATAGTTATGGCACAAAGGAAGCATTTGATGATTTTTTACGTCGTAGAATTATCGGACGACTGGAATGTGGACGTACCCAGCTGGAAGTATCCGAGGAACTTGGAATCGCCCAGAGTGTCATCTCCAGGCTTTGGCAACGATTCCAAGATGATGGTAGTTTGAGTAGATGTTACAGCACAGGTCGCCCCCGAGTTACAACGCCGAATGAGGACCGATATTTAACAGTTACTGGCAAAAGAAACAGACGGAGCACAGCATCAGACCTGTCTCGTCAGCTCTCTTCAGCTACCGGTACGACAGTTTTAAGGCAGACCGTGTACAGACGCTTACGGCACATTGGTCTGTATGCTCGTAGGCCTGTCAGATGTGTTCCACTTACTGCAACTCACTGTCGCCTGCGATTAACCTGGAGTAGAGAGCATGTATTGTGGACACCGCAACGGTGGTCTTGTGTGATGTTTTCCGACGAGTCCAGGTTTAGTTTGCAGTCTGATTCTCGCCGGACTTTCATATGGAGAGCGCCAGGTACCCGTTACCACCAAGAGAACACCATTGAACGACACCGTTACGGTGGTGCAGGATGGCTCGTTTGGGGAGGAATTATTCTTGGTTCCAGAACTGACCTGCATGTTCAGAGTGTAACAATGACAGGCCACATCTATCGGGATGTCATTCTGGAACAACATGTACGTTTGTTTCGGGGCGCCATTAGTGCTGAATTTCGGTTTATGGATGACAACGCCCATCCTCACCGTGCAAACATTGTAGACGAATGCCATCAATTGGAGGATATCACCCGTATGGATTTGCCAGCATACTCACCGGACTTGAATCCAATAGAGCATGTGTGGGATATGCTTGGTCGACGAATTGCAGCCCGTCAACCCCCTCCCACCTGTCAACCGGAACTTCGAGGGCATTGCTTGATGAATATTCAACAAGATCAGATTGATAATTTGATACTCAGCATGCCTAGGCGTTGTAAGGCCTGTATTGCATCGTACGGGAGGCATACTCCATATTAACCATCATACTAACCATGTTATACTGTTTTTTGTAAATAGGTTCTTTTTTGAAATTTGATCCAGGTAGTAAAACTCGCAATTTTTATTAATTATGTCAAACATATAGCATCTTTTTTGCTCTTTACCTTTTATTTAATAAATAGACTTTACAAATAAGTAAAATTTGCTTTTCTTCTGTCTCTTTCTTTGCCTGAACTTCATTATCTTTAATTTTATGGACATGAGTGTAAATTAGTATGGAGAAATTTATTTGTAGAAAGTGTGCTGATGAGGAATGACATACCTGACATGTCACATCAAATCGGAATCAATGT
The DNA here is from genome assembly GCA_021605095.1 of Caerostris extrusa. Taxonomy (NCBI): domain Eukaryota; kingdom Metazoa; phylum Arthropoda; class Arachnida; order Araneae; family Araneidae; genus Caerostris; species Caerostris extrusa. The sequence goes on from BPLR01014537.1 coordinate 24,209, forward strand.
CTAATCTAGTTTCCATATCTAAGCTCGTTTTTTTTTTTCTTTTGTAGTGATCGAAGAGAAGGACTCTCGGATATCAGTTTGTGTCTTCACTACAAACACTTCCTCCCGGGTGAATTCATACAAAAGGAACATCATGTGGGCCGTGGAGTCATCCAAGAGAACAGTCCTCGTGCTCTCTCGGTAAATCTCTCATCTTACAGCGCAGGCCCCAATTACCAATGTAGTTAGATTCATACATTCATTGTATCAGTTTTGCTGCTACGAGGTTAATATCTTCTGGGGACAGTAATATACTGTATTTGTGTGTTGTATAAAAAAAAATACACAGGAAATTATTTTCAACTTCAGGTTCATATAAAATTGCAACACACAATTATTGCTATGAACATCACCGACCTTGAGATTTAAAGGTCGTTTTTTATATTACATGCTCAGCCATTTTAAGAGTGGGCAGAAAAAAAGTTGAAATGTGTAATTGTCCAAATTCATGCGGACCTGCATGGAATGAGCTATTTTCTGTTATCTGTCACAACAGGAATTGTCAATGTAATACTCTGAGGGTCATTTGAAGTGGAATACCATAAATAATATAAAGTATAAAACTCATATTTATCTTGGCAAGTAACATTCAAAAATATGAATTGTATGAATATAACTGCAACTCCATTCAACAAACGAACAAATTAAATTAAAAACTGTTTTATGTTTATCGTACTACATGAACTGCACTAGCATGAGAATGAGAATTCCATGCGTACTGAAGATTTTTAACTGCGACCAACTAAAAATTAATTTTCAATTGTCGATTGGATTATTAACAGTGCGATTAATTATGATCGGATTATTCCCCATTACTACACGACAAGAAATCTTTTTCTTAAAAACAACAAACGGGAATGGGGAATAATGAACTCATAATCTAAAAATACTACAGATTAAATATCATTTAAAAGATTAAAAAGATGTAACCCATTGCAATATGTATAAAATATAAAGAACAGAAGCAATGGTCTAAAGTAATTTTCTTTTATTCTTTTCACCAGTAATCGGATTATGGTGAAATTAATCTTTTCCTTCCTATTCTGATAAATGGGGTTCCTTTATTTCAGTAATTTTCTGGAAAGCGAGTGGTGCCTTCTGGAGTTCAACGCGGCCCACGCTCAGGCCCTGAAAGATCAGGTTCCCGCATCATCGTCATCAAGCTGCCCGATCTGCCTAAGGACGATGAGCTGCCCAAGGAGATCCAGCTCTATCTGAAAAGCACCACCTACCCTCACTTGGGGAGAAGCACTTCTGGAACAAGTTGCTGTACATACTCCCCAGGTCGCAGGCTATCCAGAAACCCAAAGCCCGAGAGGATGGCAGACTTCTCATGCCCATTACAGACCTCTCCGTTTGAAAGCATTTTTCCACGTCTCCGAATGTGGTGGCAATGTCGGAATCTTGTACTATAAGAGAGATAA
>BPLR01014538.1:0-69965 GCA_021605095.1 Caerostris extrusa
TGAATTAGCCGGTAATGTATCTGCAAATTCTGTCATTTATTGATTAAACCCATAATATTTGTGGAATAAATTTGATTTCGTACAATTCCTTACGGTGCAGTTTCATTAAAGAAAAGTGTAGAAGTCTAAGTCAAGCCACAACATAAATAATCATTGTGAATTCAGACATACTTTTATTAGTTTTCAAGATATATTTATAGAAATTAACAAAGACCATTGAAGAATGAAAAATTTGAATTCATTTGTAATGAGTTGGAAGTTTACAGAAGCTTTGCATACGATGTTTAAGAAGTAAATTAGTCTTTAATAAATTTAAATGGTTTAAAAGATACATTAGCTCTATTGTATTTCGTCTAGACATACAAATTAAATCAACATTCATTAGCGAATTTACATAATTTCATAACAGTCATGTTTCTCTTCGTCTCTTTGTTTCTCTCGTCTTCGCCTTCTTTTTTTTTTAATGAATTTCACAATAACAAATTTATTGATGTCATCGAATTTTGGTGTAATGAGGGGTTTCAAATGTTTTACCGTGAGGAAAATTAAACAGAATATATTTTTTAAACTGAGAAATTTAAATTTTTTTTTTTAACTCATTTGAGTCAGTTTAAATATTAAATAATTTTAAAAATAATGTAAAATTATTAAAACATTCAGCTGATTATATTTCCTTTTGTGGATTTTAATTAATATTTTTTTATGTATTTTGTTGCAGACAAATATAACTAAACTGGCATTCTACCTTTCTAAATCAATTGTACTATTCTACCGTTCTGAAGCAATTGTACTAGTTTTAAAATCAATTATTTTGTCACTACTATAAATGACATAGAAATCGCCGATATTTATATTCTAATATTGTATCTGTTATTAAAGTCCATTGCATCGTAGAACATACTCTTTTGAAATAAATAAAAAAAATATTAAAATTCTTGTTTGTATTTATTTAATTAGTATAGAAAAATAGATTATTCGGATATAACAATTATGTATACATTAATATTTTTGAATAATTTGATGCTTTTAATACTAGACCCATTTATGTATGTATTTAGCTTTCTATTGATTGAAAATGTGTGGATTCAATCCTGTCAAAACCAAAGCTAGAAGATTGGGATATGAAAAGTATCGGTATGCTGAAATATGCCAACAAAACATAAATGAAGAACGTTAGAATAAATTAAAGTATTCGTGACATGACATTAACTACGACTCATAAAGTTGAATTAATTCTTAGATGTTTAAAAACATAATTAAAAAATTAACTAACTAGAAGTTTCACGTATAAGTATGTTTATCATTATTTTAGCACAAATGCAAAATAGTACATGAAATTTTTGTAATTAATAGATTTCTGGTAGATTCTGGTAGATTTTGAAATGTAAATATAATAAAATTTGATCCTTAAAGGTTTTTTTGTTGTTTATCCAAATTATCAGACATTTACTTTTTGATTATTGAAAAGTTTTAAATAACTAAGAAAATCTTTTTGGATAACTGAGAAGTTATAACTTTTATAAAATACTTCCTCTGGCGCTTTTTTTTCAACAAAACCTGTCACCCAAGATTTCTACTCAGTAACGTTCATTCCTGCCTTTAATTTGTATTTGTCTAAAGATTCTATTTTTGCCTTTGTCTACAAATTATCTACAAATAGAATTTATTTATATCATCTGCAATATCCCGTTGAAAACTTTAATGAAACTATGGTCAATCGTCAATTCGTCCATTATTGTTCTATATCTAGAAGCAGCCCCAAAACACATTTCGAAATTATTTGATACGATAACATGACCTTCAGAAAATTTGATCGTCATTCTTAACGATTTCACAAAAATACTGAATTTAGCCGGTAATGTATCTGCAAATTCTGTCATTTATTGATTAAACCCATAATATTTTGTGGAATAAATTTGATTTCGTACAATTCCTTACGGTGCAGTTTTCATTAAGAAAAGTGTAGAAGTCTAAGTCAAACCACAACATAAATAATCATTGTGAATTCAGACATACTTTTTATTGGTTTTCAAGATATATTTTATAGAAATTAACAAAGACCATTGAAGAATGAAAAATTTGAATTCATTTGTAAATGAGTTGGAAGTTTAGAAGCTTTTGCATACGATGTTTAAAAGTAAATTAGTCTTTAATAAATTTAAATGGATTTAAAGATACATTAGCTCTATTGTATTTCGTCTAGACATACAAATTAAATCAACATTCATTAGCGAATTTATATAATTTCATAACAGTCATGTTTCTCTTCGTCTCTTCAACGTGATTAATATAACAAGACACTAAATGTATATACTTAAAAGTGTTATACTTTTGAAATTTTACTTTTTAATTCTAAACATTATTCTTAGCACCTATCAAATTGTAGTCATTTATTGTTGTGCAACTCATATATTCATTTATAAATAAACGTTGTACTTCATGTTTAGATTAATAACCGAATAAAATATTAACATAAAATTAACGTAATAAAAATTAACTAGAACGGTAATTAGTACCACATAAAATATTATTTAGCTAAACTTTCAAAAAGTTGTATGTCATTCTTTATGCATAGTTTGCTTTCATATTAATTAACAAAATGTCTTAATAAAGTCATAAGCATTTAAGAAATATTTACTTCTCACATTGCAGTTTAATATAATAACACTTGCTGTATTTAAAACATGCATGATATGTTTATAAATTCAATTAGCATTATTTTCTACAAAACTCATATAAAAATATTAAAAATAATGCTCGAAAAACAATTTAACTAATAAAAAGTTGAGACTAAAAGCTAAATGAATGCATTTATCTACCGAACTTTACTCTCAAAATCATTTCAATGAAAATTAATTAATTGAAAAATTGTTTTTACAAATTATAAACTAGTGTAATGTTAATAACATGTATGACTTTATTTGATTTTTTAAATTATGACGTTAAATTATTTCGAAACATATATTCATATTGCTATATGAATCTATAGAATTCAAAGTGGAACGATTATTTTCATTTCATCAAACTTCCATATTAAGAATTATTTCTTCTTTATAAGAATACTGTTTGCTTCTCAAAATATTTTAATTATTTTTTTTCTTAAGATCCTTAGATTTTTTTTTTTGTCTTCATATACTTTAATATTGATCGAAAGTTTTGTTAATTTAACATATCTAAAACACAACATAGAAGGATAAAAGGCTTTTCGATTTTATTATTGTTACTTGGATTTTGCTTTAAATTCCATTATGTATTTTTTTAAATAATTCTCCTAATATTAGTATGAAATTAAACTTTTTATTCTGAAAACAATGGAAATCCTTATACAAAATTGCAGACACCATTTGCATTTAAAATCAAAATATCAGCTTCACCAAAATTATTGTAATTTTTCCATATTTCGAAAAGAATTATTCTACAACCAATTTATTTTATTTATAAATTTCACGAAAAAAATTCTCATGGTAACTCTAGAAAATTTATTAAACCTCTCGTTGTAATATTAATGTTTTCCATATAGAGGAGATATTTCAGTAGTTGGATATAAACATCTAATCAGATTCTAGTTGGAAAATTTTAAGCAATAAAAACTATTTTTAAAAACATATTCTTTGACATAAATTGATACAAAATAATACTAAAAATTACTATTAAATGAAATTTAAATAACTAATTACATTGTAAATAAACATTTTTTTGTTACATTTTTTCAATTATTCAACTAATGTTAAAATTGATTCATCTTATTACCTTGATTATATTTTTTGCTCTGAAGGTGAAATAACTCCAAAAATAATTTCTAGCATATATTTAAAAAGCAATAGTTTTTATAATGTACATAAGAATCAATTCGTGATTCGAAGTTTATTCGATTTATTCCTTTTATTGAATAAATATACTGAAACAAATTTGAATCCCAGAATTATGCGAGGGGTTTTTAAGCATCTCAAGACGAAAGTTTCGCTAAATTAAAAACTTTATTAAATATTTAAATATTATAAAATCCTTTCGTCCACTACACTTCCCTTAATTTATTTTAAATTAATATATTTTGTATGCATATGCAATATTTTTTCATATAAATGAAATTGCATCTAAAACTTAAACGTTTATCTACTTCAATACATTCTTTTCATGAAAATGCTTTCATAAATATTGGCAGTAAGATGAGATATGCAATAATGAACTTTTTTCTGTTTGTATAAATAAACCAAAGTCAAGGAATAGCACTTTATAATTACAGCCTGTATCAACTGAATTAATCCACAAACAAACCCCAAAAAGAAAATACGCTACAAAATAATTCAAGTAACTAAAATATAGGCCGTGAGTAACCTGATGGTAGATATTCCAGAAAAGGCAAACTTTTGGCAGCAGGAGGCTGTATTAATTAAAAATGAGACGGGGAGAATGCAGCAAGTTACACCACGTGAGGGACACAATGTCTTTTAATTAAAACCATCAAGGATCCGGGCAACAGAAAGGGTGGGCTTCAAGACTTACCTGGAGATGCGAATTTGGGGGTAAAAGTGAGCTAAAAATCTGCCACCTTTACACTATTTACATTTAATGTAGAAACTATGTGCAATTAAATTTGGGATTGGGAAGCCAAACAGAATATTAGCAAACGGAGTTTGTTCTACATATTTATCGAAGGGTAAGCTTAATTTTAGAAACAATATAAGGAGTTGAAGCATAAATAATTAGAAAAAAATATTTTATCAATTAATATAATATGTTTGAGTACTGATTTTCAATATCTTCTAAAATTCAGAAGTTACAATTATTTATAAATACTTTTTTAAATTTTATTTAGTATTCTCAGTTGCATTATTGCTGATATTCAGTTTATGAAGAATTCTTCTATGCATTTTTTTTTACTTTTTAATCAAACATAATGTATTTTGTGAATTTAAATTCATTTTAACTAATTCAAAAATTTTGTAATAGCATTTCGTGCAGATTCTTCGTTGCACTATAGCTGATAAGCAACTGAAGAGTCTTTTCATTTAATTATTAGGAAAGCTTTTGATTATACAGTACTGCATGGTTCTTAAAAAATTATATAGAAAAGAAAAAGGTGTTCTAATCTTTAAACTTTAATATAAAATTTTGGAGCAAATGAATGTGTACACAGGTCCTGGATTTATAATCAAAAACATTAAAATTATAATCATGGAAACAAATAAATGCAAATAAATTATATTCATGGAAATAAATAAATAAATTTTATTTGCATTTATTTGTTTCCATGAATAGTAAATAAAATTATATTCAAGGAAACAAATAAATGCAAATAAAACTATATTCATGGAAACAAATAAACATAAATAAAATTGTATTCATAAAAATATATCAACTTAAATAAAAATTATATTCAAGGAAAAATTAATTATAATAAAATCTTCCACAGATGAATTAAGTAAATTTGTTTCATAAAATCATAAAATTTAGAAAAAATTTCATTCAAGCGGGAGTCATCTGAGTAAAATTAATAATGATTTTTGTTATCTGTTTTTCATTTCATTTAAACTCCAGCATTTTAGAAAACCTTTTTTTTTCTCATCCTGGCAATATAAATTATTCGTAAAACCAAATGTAAATTAATAACTGCAAATAATATAAAAACGTTACAGACACTTTCAAAAGAAGATAAAATCCTAATATTAAAAATATAAAGCATTTAAATGGGAAAGGATTATATTCAATTATTCAAGAATTATTACTCATTGCATTTCAGGCAAGTTATATCGTAAAATAAATATAGAATATTAGCTAAAAATGTTACTTAAGCGGCATATATAAGATTTCTAAATTATTTCTGGCACAAAATGGTGCTCCTCTCCTTCTTTTCCTAGAATTTATTGTGTCACTGAAATTACCCAAAGCCTTTAATGTCTGAAGTAATTAGAGTAACCTGATTGCTGGTAATGGATGTATCGAAAATACTTTTGTAGTTACTATGAAGCAATATCAAATTTTATGACGATCGATTAAACTGAGAAATATTTTTAGATGTTGGGAGCTGAAATTAAAAAAAATATTGACGCAGGTTGTAAACAAGATAGTAATCATTTTATAGTGTAACGATTTTGAGGTAAACAGAAAACTTTTTATGTATTAAAATGTAAAAATTACATTTTGTTTAATTAAATTTATTTCTTTAATAATTTTTTTATACTAGAAAATATTCTTAAGAGACAGGAAACTGGAAATAAATCTTGAAAGTATAACTTGTAATAGCAAAATACAATTCCATAAGAGAACTTATTTCCATTGAAGGAAGGAAAAAAAAGAAAACGGAGCTCTATGAATAAAGTTATTGTTTTGTTTTTTAATTATGCATGCATAAGACCCATATAAAAGTTATGAAAAGATTAAAAATTCTAAGTATAAAACCCTCAATAGCTTGAAATTACTAATTGAATATTTAAATCGGTAATTGGTGAAACCTGTCCTGTCGCTTATGTAGGATTCTGTATGTATGGTAATTGGTGAAACCTGTCCTGTCGCTTATGTAGGATTCTGTATGTATATGTTGGGAGTGTAAAAGATTATTAATCTTATCCTAGCATACATTCATACATACATACATCTAACATTTTGACTGCCTTGAAAATTACAAATTGCCATATTTTATAACAGTTCAATTGGAGAAATGTGTGATGATTTTCCTTGCCAAAGAAGTTTATCATCAACAAGGAGGTGTAAGAGATATATAAGTCGCATGAGGTCAGGCATTATCTTGTAGAAAAATGGCTTCACGATTCTATGCAATAAAGGATAAGTAAACGTACGCAGGATGCAGTCAACTTAATGTTGAGCTGTTAAGGGATGACTAGAGGTGATCTGTTATTGTAAAAGATAGCACCAGACACTATCAAGCAATGAGTCATTATACGATGTGTAAGAATTGCGTGGTCTCTGTAAATCCAAAACTGATTGGGACTGCTGGTCTTGTTCCTCAACACATGGATGCGTTAATCATCTGCTCCCAGACTGAAGAGTAATTAAATCGATGAATGCTTCATAATGCCAGTCTGCTGGCAGCCATGATGTTCGGCCTCGACACCTTCCGGATAACTCTGTCAATTTCGTGGGGTTAAAGGCAAACATCTTAATCGAAAAGTACCATAGATGCTATGTACTAGTCTGTAGCGCATTGAATGGTGGGGCAGTTCGGGATGTTACACAATTATCCTATCCTAACTTGCATCCATGTATTGTTGTCTTCCAGAACCTCCATTTTACCAATGAATTCCTAGCAACAACAAACTCTGCACAAAAATGTCTTAATGTTGTAGTCGACGGTCTATAGATTGGTATCACTAACCGGCTTTACACATTTTGACTCTGCATGTTACAAGTCATCCAATTGGTAATAACTTCCTCAAAAACATCATAACTTCAATTGTGTCTACAGCGAACTGTAACTCTGGCAATGATAAAATAGTTAATGTATCTAATTATTATTGTTTTATATGATGCCACATATTTACGCAGAAGAAAGCGGCACTGCGACCAAAGTTAACACCCATTTGGCCATGAAAATTTATTTAATTGCATACTTAGTATTAAAAACTCTACACGCAAATTTTGAGATCGTAGGATTATTTTTAGGGATGCTTCGTTTTTTTTAATAAAAAGTTGTAAATAATATTAGTATTTCACAGGAATTATTAAAAAAGAGCCCTTTTTATTAAAAAGTTTCTTTAACAAAGTTTTGATTATAGAATATAAAATAGAGAACACAATAATGAATCTTTGCAATATTTATCAGATTTTAAAAAGTGAATTATATTAAACAATGAAATATATACTATAAAAATATGAATTATAATAATGAAATAAATCTTCGATAAATTGAGTCATAAGTAGTGTACTAGTTGACTCGAAGTAGTGTTTTAGTTGAAGAAGCCTATGCCACCAACAGGAATCAAATTCTCGTCACTTTGCGTTCTAACTAATGTGTAACGCCACTAAGGCACGAATAATTATTTTTGTCAAACTTAATAACATAGTTATTTAAAAACAAGTGCATTTATAAAATGAAAATGAGAAATTAACTTTGAACATCGTTACTAAGTTCACATAAATGAATAAGTAGAATTAACTACTGCTAGTTTAGACTGTCTTACTTCTTTTTATAAAACATAAAAAATAAGAATATTTAAAATACAGAAAACTGTGTTTTGTTTTATACCTTATTTAAATATTTTCTGTATGCTATTACTTGTTTTCTTTTTTTTTTTTTCGGGAGGGGGCATTATATAAATTGCTTAAAAATATAAATAAAACATTAATATCTGTGCAAACATTAATGTATAAATTGCATGTTTATCTCTTCCGCTCTTTTTGTATTTCATTTGTAATTACTTAAAAACAAAGCAGTTGACTTTATTTCTGTTCTTGATTAATGATAAGTAGTTAAACTTAATGTTAGAATAAACAAAAATAAAACAGACGTAACGTTGATTAATTACTTTGAACAGCTTAAAAAATAAAGATATGAACGAAGAAATATCTCAAAATGAATACAAACAAAACTTGAAGGAAATCTAATTATGAGTAGGGATTAAAAATAAATCATGAGTTTTAAAATATTTATATTTTTGTTGTACATTATGAATGAATCCTACATTATTTTGAATAAATTTACAGTAATGAACAATAAATTAATAAATTTAACATAAATTACTGTACAGTTATAAATTCATGAATTGTTAGTAGTTGTATTATTAATGAATTCGTTATACTTTACATCGGGTAGTCCGGAAAATTTTATCGATTAACGTGTCGATTTATCGATTTTAACATGTCAGAATGACTAAACACAAATGTCATGCATACAATTCTAAAAGGCAGTACTTCAAGCATACTTGGAAAACCGTTTGATTACGATATGTTAATTTTTGTCTGTATGTACCTTACTTACTCAGCTTATGCCTTTGAATATGGAAGCTAACAAAGTGTATTATAGGCATTTAATACGTTTCTTTTACAGTAAAGGTAAAAATGTCTCGCAGTTATCAAACAAGTTATACGCTGTTTATGCAAAGGTGCTGTAGCTGAAAGAAGAGTGCGTAAGTAGTTTGCTAGGTTAAACTGGTGATTTCAACATTGAAGATCAAGAACGCCTGGGTAGGCTCTTCCCCATAAATGAATATCAAGAATAACCCACACCATACGGCACTTGTATTAGCAGGAATGTTCAAATTATTAAAATCCGACGTTATAGACAAATTAGACGTATTATAGACATTAATTGAACAAAAATGTCCAGAAATAGTGAACTGGAAGGGCATCGGGTTCAATTACGGCAAAACGGGCTTCATGCGTGTTTGGTAACTCGACAAAAGTTTTTGGAGCTCGGTTGCAATGTTCTACCCCATCCATATTCACCAGACCTCGCTCCCTTAGATTTCTATCTATGTCAATCATTGCAAAATTCCCTTAATGGAAAAACGTTAAATCGAGATAAAAATTATATAGAAACTTTTTTTGCCCAAAAAAACCAAAAGGTTCTGGAAGGACGAATTTTGCAAGTTGCCTGAAAGATGGAGAAAGATTGTGAAACAGAATGACACCTATATAATTTAATAAATGTATACCACAATTTAGTGTTCAGTTTCAATTTTCCTTCTGAATCTGCACGAACTTTCCGGATATACTAATAAATTTATAGGCCATAATCATATTTTTTTACTTTAAAATTACTTTTGATAAATAATTAAAAGTCGATTATTGTTTATTGCATAAATCGAAAACAGAAAGTCTTGTTTCACACAGTTTCATGAACATTGAAGTATAAAATGAATCAACCATATGTACTGCATAATTTTCGTTCACAAAATATACTTGAGTGTTTTGATTATTTTAATAATTTTTGGAGGAAATTTCAAAATGAAAATTTCCTTTATACAGCACTATAATCGAAATTTTAAATTTAATTCTTATTAATTTTATGTATTTTATTAATTTTATATTTTATTATTATTATTTTTATTTATTTTGCTTTAATTCCTTGTTTTTAAAATTTGTTATAGCCCTTTTCATTCGAACAATATTTTATTTAATAAATAAAATATTAATTTAACTAAACTATATTCAACTAACAATAAACAATAACAAAATCTCCAAATAAATTGGTTTTAATCATATTATTTGTCACAATTAAACACTATTTATAAAAAAAATGATTAATTATTATAAATAATATTTGTTATAATGTCAATACAATTTATTTTGCATTTTTTCAAAATTATTTCTTTAAATTAATAATATTTTTAAAATGTTTTACATAAATATTATTTCCTTTCTGTTATTTTAGCATCAATCTGTTAATTTAATTTCTAGAAACTCTTTAAAACAACAGTGGTTGCCTTATACAAATATCATTAACTCTAAAACACAATTCTGAAAAAAAAAAAGTATATTTTCAATACATGTAAAGTTTGCGTTCGTGGCAGTATTCAAGTCCTTCACTTTATAATACAAAATAAATCTATACTAATTAAGGCATTTTTTTTTTTATCTGGAGCTCGAATTTTTGATGACGATCGAAAATAATTTGATGATTATTGGAATTATAATGATTAGGAAGAACTAGCCTTATTACAAGGATAATTCCTCCTTGTAATTGATCATTTTTGTAATAAAAGGTTTTTTAACAGAATTAATTTTTTTACAATGAAGTTATTATTTCTGAGCTTCACAAAAAATATAATGTTTGAACGGTTTTAATTTCAAGCCATTCAGTGAAAATTGGTGCTATAACGATTTTATATCTATATTTACAACTGTACATTTTTGGTAATTATAACTAATGATTAATAGAAATTTGAGGAATAATTGAAAAAGATTAAAAACAGTTTTATATTATTAAACGCACTTAAAATTATAAAAACAGCATACATAAAATGATCTATTGTACGTTAAATTATGACTAGGCTTGTTAAAAGTAGTATTATTTCGTTAGTTCTTCTCTACCTTTCAGCTTCAAGAAAAATATCTTATAATATTAGTTGTAATTCCATTATGAAAATAAACTTTTAAAATACAAAAATTCAAGAGAAAAGATTCTATGTTTGTCATTTGCAAGATATTTTATAAAAGGAATATGAGATATTTGGAATGGCATTGTATTATCAGCGTAGAGTTCACGCACATTAATTAGACACTCTGTTAACCATCATAATGATGTCTGATTGGTGTCATTTATCTCGTTTATAAGCTATAAATTGTAGAAAATTATTGATTTGGTTAAAATATCATTCTATGTCATACTCCAGTAATTCTACTGGACTGCTTTTTATGCGTATAAAATATAAAATGGTATGCTAATTATAAAATAATAAAATAAAATAATATATTCCTTATTCTAAACATGGAGATTGTTCTGTGAAAATGTAAAACGGTTGCTGCATTCGAATTATCATTTTTGTAAGTTAATTGTGTTCATTCATTTTTTATTCACTGTTTGATATCTTTAAAAAACTTGTTAATTTGAAAACGTTTATTTATTTGTTTCTGAAAACAACGCTTATCTCAAACAATAAATTAAAGTTGAAATTGATATGGATTTTACATTTTATAATTTTGAATTTAAATTTATAAAAAATAATTTCATACAATAATTTTTATTAATATCACTTTTGATTGTCATTATCTAGACACATTTATTTTACTTAAGTTTCATAAAGTATGACCGTTTTCCTGTGCGTAAGTCCATTGAGTATCGTCATAAGTGGAACCAGATCCATTAACTATTTAAATGTAAAATCTTGATAATATTTTATAAAATTATTCTGCGAGTTACTTTTACTTTCAGAAAAAAATGATAAATGCTCATGAAAAAAAGTGTAAAAGCGTTAAAAGTATAAGTGATTTCATGCCTTTTCTTACTCGTGGGCGTTAAAAGGCCTTTCGTAGGGAGACATTACCTTTAAAGAATTTAATATTAATATACTTTTTGCACATGTTTTCTATATAAAGAATTATTAATATTTGATGTAGGGTGTTAAATATTAATGATGCCTTTATGATAATTTGTCGAGATTAAAAATTGACGACTTAAAATTGTTTTGTTTTTACAAAAATATTTTATGAATAGCTTTAAAATGATGCATATTCTAAATGTATAATGTTATGACAATATAGTTATCCTGTAAAAAAAAGAACATCTTAAAAATGATCAATATATATTTTACACCCACTCTACTTTCTTATAAGCATATTTAAGTGTAATGGTAAACTGTCTAGTTGTCCAAAGTTTGCTTCTATTATTAACAAATCCTTTAATAAAAAAGCAACCTTCTGAAAATGTTTACTTCAAAAACATGAAATTCTTTGATATATTAATTTGATCTTATTAAAAAATCCAAAATAATTCAAAAATTATATATTTCATAATTTAAAATGTTTACATTTTGAATCAGTAGTTTTCCCTGTTAGATCACATTTTGGAGAAAATTATTTTTTGAATTCTTTTATTTCTCTTATTTATGCTTACATTCCTGATATTTAGGCAAATATAGGGTGATTATAATTAAAGTTCCACTTTCAAAATGCTGTAAGAAAAGAACCACTCTTCACAATGAGTTCAAATTTAAACTGAAGATACTTGAAGAAGGGGGAAACGGTATGGCATCAATAAAAAAAAAAGTTCCAAAAAAGTTCCACCGATTTTTTCCATCCAATTTGGTATGTCCTTGCCGTGGTGGATGGGCTATCCACTAACAATGTCATAACTGTTGAATGACTTGGAAGTCATTTTTTCCGTCAAAAAACCGAAACAATCAAGTACATTGAACAGTGCAGTTGGTTTAATGCAACTCATGCTAAATACGTTGTAATTTCGATTCAAAATATCACTGGCAACCGAATTCACTTTCTTTATGCAGCTTATAATACCATCTATTAATACATTTTGGGACTTTTTTTGATGGCGTACCGTTTCCCTTTCTTCAATTATCTTCAGTTCAAATTTGCACTCATTGTGACAAGTGGTTCTTTCTTTACGGCTTTTTGAAAATGGGACTTTAATTATAATCACCCTGTTTATTTGACGTATTTGAATCATTGATTTTCGGAATCAGAATGTTCTCTTTAAAGATAAAATAAGTCACAAATCCACTTTCTTAAGCAAAATATTAATTTTAAAGTTCACTTTCCTCTCAGTAGGTGTATGCAAATATAATTACTTAAAATAATCTATAATTAAACAATTCCAAGATAAAATATTATCGAATCGAAGCAGTGCCAATGAAGGGGCTCGTATGCATTTGGAGTTTATTTATTTCTCTTATTCAATTCCTTCTATTAGCTCACACTCTTCCTATATATATCTTGTTCAAATTTGCAATCATTCATAAAATACTTTTTGATTCATCCACTCAAGTGCAGATACATTTTTTGAACTTGTATTGGATGACACTTGATGTTAATACAATTTTTTTAAATGGTAATTCAGTAATTAAATTTAATTGATTAATTTTAGTTTTTTTTACATTTAAGTTGCATATATCTACCAATAGATGGCGCCAGATAAACTTAAAAAAATGAATGAAAATTATTTATAAAAGACATTTCTGCATTATAATAAAAAAAAAGTAGGAATTGACTTTAAAATTTTTTTATTATTATTACTTGTTTATGCTTACGTTCATGATATTCAGGCAAATATATTGGATGTATTTAAATCATTGATTTTCGGAATTTTCTCTTTAAAAATAAAATAGGTTAGAAATCCACTTTCTTAAGCAAAATATTAATTTTAAAGTTCACTTTCCTGTACGTAGATGTATAATTACTTCACTTTCCTGTCCGCATGCATAATTACTTAAAATAATCTATAATTAAACAATTCCAAGATAAAATATTATTGAATCGAAGCACTGGCAATGAGGGGGTTCGCATGCATTTGGAGTTTATTTAACTCTAAACTTTTATTCGTCGTTTGACTTCAAAAGACTGCTTTAATAGATTTCGTCGCTTCATTTGGCGATCAAAAGAATGAAACAGCGATAAAAATTTTATTCAGAGTTGGGCTTTAGGACATCCGAAGTCTCTTCCATTTAAGTGTAAATGAGGTCCTACAGTTAAACTTCCTGACTTCTCCCTCTCAATTTCTAATGTTTGCTCCAAAATCAGATAGCAGTCCCAACCTAGGGAAAGGAAATGCCCTTCCCGAAAATAAATAAAACGGGAGATTTTCTCATTGGGATAGATTTCCACGAATTGGGCATCACTTTGGGATTTTCGAAGAAAGTCATGGATATTCGCGTAGCACGGAGAAATTTGAATAGAAGTTATTTTATGCTTCCATTACGCATTTATAGGGTTTTTAGCAACTCCGATAAATGATATACAGGGTGTTTAGAAATGAAGAAGAAACCGATTCAAAGCACTTCTTTGGAAGGAGTATCTTAGAAGTAAGGCATTTGAATAAAAGTTATTTTATGGTCTCAGTTTGAATTTAAAGAAATTTAGCCAATTCAGTAAAGGACGTATACAAATGAAGTAAACAAGGAGATATAATTTTAAAGAATCAACGTCACTTTGGATTCTTTAAAGAAAAAGTCACGTATTGTTAAGGAAGACGAATAAAAGATATTTTACGTTTCCAATACAACAACTATAGCTCCAGTGACAGAGAGGATGTCTATAAATAAAGCAGCAAATGGATAGATTTCAAGAATTGGGTATCAGTTTGGATTGTTGTTGAGAAAGTAAGAGATATTTTTGTTTTACAAAAGAAAAAGTTATTTTATGTTTCGAATATGAATATGTAAGTTTTTTTTACCAAATAATGTTAATGATATAAATACACGAAGTAAACAAGAATATATATTTCTAACAATTGGGCAGTTTTAGAGATTCTTTTTCGTAACACTATGGAATTTAAATAGATATAAACAATGATTTGATTCAAATAGGAATCTGTATATTAATATATATGTATAATTGAATCTGTATATATATATATGAGATCTTCTTCAATTACTATTCGCATCGAAATAAAAACTATTTTACATGTTTTAAGGTAATAGGCATGATCGCAGGATTTCAGAATGCCATCAAACTTTGAATAAATTCAATAGATAGTCATCCTTCAATGCTGTAAACATTAAAAACCGCTCACTTAAAAATCTACTAGAATTTTAAAAACCGAACATATACTTATTTTGACGCCATCAACGTTCCACGATAAACAATCATGAAGAATCTCTAATGATTAGAATAAAAGAAGATTATTAGTCAGTTTTTAGCGGAAACTGAATCGCATTTGCGTTTCATGGAAGACAAGCTTCCATCAGGTGTACAGTTGCGTCCTTATATGCAAGACAGTTGCACGCACTAATGGATGTTCTCGTTTTAGAAAAAAAGGTACTACAATATATGTCAGAGATAAATATTTATTCCATATTTTCATTTTAAAATTAAGTTATTTCTCTTAGACTTTAAAAAAAACATTTGAAGTCACCTATTATATATAGTAGAAGTATCTAATAACGACTTGTGAAAGCGTCAATAGTGAAAGAGTTAGTAAGAGTGAGTAGAAAAGTTAGTAAGGGTATCATTAGTAAAAGTGCCTAATAGCCAAAATGTGTCTCTAGACATATTTTTACCATTTTTAACATCAACAAATCACATACAGTTAAAATTTTAAATTATTCAAAAAAATAATAAATGCAAATAATTTACTATTTTCCACCATTTATTAATGGCTTTACAAATTTCTTTTTACAAATTGTAAATTACATTACTCGTTGGCTCCAAGTTTTACCATTATATACAGACACTAAAAGACGAACTAAAATTTCTTAAAATTGAAAGGCTGCCAAACTTTTTAAATTCGTAAATAAAAAAAACCTTATACAGCTTTTTATAAATTTATCGCTTCTTATTTTGAGGATTCTTAATGGATGTTTCCTCCCTTTCTTTTTGTTTTAAATTTGCTACATACTTCTTGTACTTTCTGTATATTTCTTTTCTTTTTTTATTTTCATCTGTAAACATCATGTGATACTTTGTGGAGCACGAGGATTTCAAGTTGTTAATAAAAAGTTATGGATTCTCCTTGAAATAATTTTCGCTTTAAAAGGAAAAAACTAAAAGTAGAATTTTGCGTGGCATTTGAATGTTTATGTATTCTTTTTCAATCAAAAACATTGTTTGAATAAAGAGAGATTCTGTTTAGAATAAAGTTCAACTGAAGTTGCAAGTTAAATATTCTTATATGTTCCATTGCGATGTTTGATGTACTAAAATCAATTTCTTGTATGAAATGATTTTCACCAGATTCATGTAGACACTACAGAAATGGCTTTGTAAACAAGTAGACTCGGTGGTGGGTGCGCATCCATCATCGCCAAAGTTGGAGTTTTCCAGGAGTTTCTAATGCGACACGCAAAATGGTTAACAAATTAAACTGGTTAACGAACCAACAATCAGAAGCATAAATGCTTCATCCCAAAATTGAAACAAGGCTTTGATGAACAGATAAAAATTTAATTATTTCAAGAATTGAAATCTCATGATCTAAAAATTATTTATACCCTACTGGATTAAAATTGGCCCGTTTAATATTTTAATCTAATCTTCAAACATTTTCTTATTAATTATCCCCATAACGCCTACAAAACGTGCAGTTAATTTGCATGTATCGTTATAGTTTAATATTTACGCTGAAGCTTTTAAATTTTGGTTTTCCCGTCGAAATACCTCAGCCCTTCACATAGCAGGATAAACGAGAAAAATGTGTGTAAAGGCCCATCTTTAATAATTATTTAATAGGTAGAAACACAAAAGGGTTAATTAGACAACTTCGTGCTACAGCCCCGAGATCTGCAGTACGTCAAGAAAAGCATGGTGGTGGTTAATCGCTGTTTGCAAATTAAAGTTCTTACAATAATTGCCCTAGACAATGTCGAAAATTCCTTCGTGCGGATAAGATGTTTTCTTTCTCAAGACGTGCAGCCACGCAACATTCCTGCCTTTATTCTCCTACTGCAAAAGCAGTTTTTTGGGGCCTACGTTTTTATGGTACTTCATCACGCCACTTTGATATCAAAGGATAATAGGAATACTGGCGCCGTATCAACTAGTATCCACTTATCTGCCGCAGACCCCTTACCGCCAACAAGATTAAGTAGACTCAAATTCTTAATTGAAGTGGGGTATGAGTGACACAGAACTTGACACACTTTTTTGCCTATCGGTCATAATTGAGCTCATTAAATTGGACGGGATTTTGGAATGAATATTTTAGCATATTGAATTTGCCTTGTCTTTCTTTTCACGTACACTAATATTTTTAAACTCGGTTACAAAGTTAATTTATCACAAATTTGGTAAGACTAAAACATTATACTTAAGTGAGTATCATGAATAATTATTGAATAGATCTCAGCTGTTAAGTTATGTAAAATGCTATAAAAGTGCATTTTTTTCCTTTAAAAGGATTTATAATTTGGTTTTAATAGTTTCAAACACACTTATAAAAAAATTTAAGGAATAATATGAATGGTCAATAATATTGAATAATAAGAATAATATGAATGGCCGATAATATGGAATAACAAGAATAATATGAATTTTCAATAATATTGAATAATAAGAATAATATGAATGGCCGATAATATGGAATAACAAGAATAATATGAATGGTCAATAATATGCAATAACAAGAATAATATGAATAGTTCCCGAAATATTCTTGTCGTTGGTAAAAAGGTGTAGCTCTGCTTTGAATAAGGAATTTGTAAACAGACAGAAGGAAGGTGATATTTTGAGTCGTTAATATTTATAATGTATGTAGACCCCCCTTGGGTGAATAAAAATCGTTTCCTGGAACAGTGTAGGAGAGTTAGCCCTACGGGAAGAATTTCAAAGTAAATTTCTTGCTTCTTGTGATGGAGAAAATCTGGACAGTTCCAAACAGACAGCATATGTATTATGTAAAATTATGGTTTGACCTCTCCTTGTAATGAATCCTCAGATAACACTTTCGAGCTGAGAATCGTGATTGCAATAACAGCCATTTGTTTCTTATCATTCGCTTTCTTCAATTAATATTCTTCAACTCAACATAATTTAGAAAATTCTTTGCATCTTAATTAGTATAGCATTAATTTGTATCTTTTTTAACATGCTAGATTCTTTTAGATTCTCTTTTACTATTTCTAAAATTTGTATCAATGCATTTAAAGTATTTTATTTGAAAAAAAAATTTAATTCCTGTTGTTCAGGATCTGCATTAGTAGTAATAATTATTATCCTATTATTTTAATTGAAAAATTAAAAAACTAATGCAGATTAATTATAAAAAAATAAATATGTTTGAAATAACAATCTAAAATCCAGCTTAGCTTATTTTACTATTTTTGAAATGCATATCATGATTTAAAGACATTTCAATTATGGTTTTAAATCAGGGAAAGAGTTATTTTTTACTTTATGCAGTCAAATATTCTTATTCAATTCCTATTATTAGTTCACACTCTCCCTATATATATCTTGTTCAAATTTTCAATCGTTAATAAAATACTTTTTTTTTATTCATCCACTCAAGTTCTAATACATTTTTTTAAACTTGTAGTGGATGACACTTGATATTAATACAGTTTTTTTCAAATATTAATTAATTAATTAAATTTAATTAATTAATTTTAGTTTTCTTTAGATTTAAGTTGCATGTATCTACCAATAGATGGCGCCAGATGTAAGAGGAAAATTTCAACTTATTTAAAAGGACTTTCTACAATGTAGTGAAAAAAAGTAGGAATTGAGGTTAAAATTTTTTTTTTATATTACTTGTTTTATCTTATCTTTTAGGAATTTATATAGCTAGTATAATTGTTTAAGAAGATTTAAAATATTTATACATTCAATAATTCACATTTTGTAAAAAAAAAAGGGGTAATTAGACTAAACAAACTATTTAAAATTTGTACATACTGGCTGAATAAAATCAAGTTTAAAATCTTTCTTCTTTTTCATTTCAGCCCCATCAACATATGATCGCTCAATATCACCAGCATGCATTCGTTTAAAAATAGATAACGAAAAGTTTTTCAATAGTCAAACGGGGAACAATTTCTTGATCCTGGAAAATATTTATATGCTTCACGATGAAGGGAAATCTCGAGACCAAACCCATAAAATTCTCCCCTAGAAAAACGAAAATTGCTTCAAAAAATAATACGAAACAAGATCAATGTTTTGGTTACTTATTTAATTTTTTTTTTTTTTTTTACTTTTGCACTTCGTGTTTATATTGCCGCCTATCAGTGGAAACATTTTTTTTTTTTTCTCTAAACTGAGACAGAAAAAAGTCCCTATCAATCATCTGGGATATATAAGATGCACAAAGTTTTATCATACGAAATGAAATGGAAACCCATTACTTTAGCTACGAAGAAGGAAAAAGAAAGGGAAAAAAAGGCAGATGTTACTTCCCACAAATAACAAAAATCACTAAAAAGAAAAAGAAGAAAAATGTTACAAATCGAAATACAGAAAGAGAGAGAGAGGAAAAAAAAACCAATCGGAAAGCAGACTTGTATCCCCTTCCTATAACTTTTTGGGCAAAGGTTAGAGCCAGTGGTGTAAATAATGCAAGGGTGTAATACCAAGAAGCTTGCTGTCTGGTAATGGAGCTTAGGTGAAGTAAGTTCGTTGTAGAAAATTCCCACTGTCTTTCCATACAACTAGATTTCTGAACGATATGCTAGGTAAATTGGTTTATTTTAAACATGACAGCTGGTTCTTAAATCGGTTAAAATTCATCAATCTCATTTTATTGATTATCGTAAAGTCTTTAAGAGCAGTAGAACCATTTCGAGCAGATGGCACATAACAGATTGCGAAATGATTTCATTTATTGTGGGTTCCTCCATGTAATAGGGGAGAAGTTTCGCATGCTATTTAAAAGCAATTTACGAGTAAGACAGAAATCTCGTGCTCTCAGACAGAAAGCAGATGTTGGCATCAACTCTTCAAAACTTCTTCTTTAGAATATTAAACTTTAAAATCAAATATTTATCATATTTTACATTTTGAAACAGTTTAGTAGAGCTGCCGAATTTAAAGCGTTTGATCAGTAGAGTTAATTAATAAAATTTATGCATTTTAACATCTTTATTAAAAATTCAGTTTATTATGTAATAGTTCTAGAAAGGCATATTCATGTTAAATGAATTGACTGTAAAAATGTTTCTCTACTTTTTATCATATCCCTTCAGAGTATACAGATGATAGCGTTGATCTACCTTTTCATTTTGTAGAAATATCTAGGAAATTCTCAATAACTGCAAATGGTATTTTCTATATCTTCGCGAGTTGTCCAGTAATAGATATAATTCCTAATGGATCTGTTCTAATAATCTTTCACCTTTCATTTCAGGGCACTAGGTAAAAGAATTCCGCCAATGAGTCACTTAACACTAGGTCGTACAAAAAAAAAGAAGTTAACCAAGGGCTACAAATATTCCTGTGGACACTGATATGGAAGAAAATCCAAATTCCTCGAAACTGATATTATTTTAGAAAAGGTAAAAAGGAAATTATGTTTATTCTTAATGCCAATTTGTTTATTTGCAAGACATAATGTAATGCAAATAGTTCGACCAATATTTGGAAACGTATTTGCCTCTATGTATTCGCGTTAAAGTCAAAAAACGAGTGCTTGCATTTAATAATTAAGAACCTATCCAGAATTCGTTCCCCCTCATTTGTCTTCTGCGGATGCAGTGTGGTTTTTTGCTGCATTAAACTTGCCTGTAGACCTGGGTAAAGCTGAATCTGTTGCAAATTTAATATATTTGTGGAGAAAAAAGTTAAATCAAATCCCCGCATTAAACAATTATAATATCTTAAAAATAAAAAATGGAACATAATGTCGAACACTAAAACGCGAAACAATTGAAATTTCTTTATTAGAAAGTTCAAAATTAATTAAATTAAGAACTTCGAAGCGCGCTATCCTATCCGTAAAAAAAAAAAAAGTGGAATTTTCAGTAAAATTTTATTAATTAACACAAATCGATAGTACTTAAAGAACAAAGACAATAATTTGAATGCAATACTTTATCTTTCTTCGTTATTAAATAAAGAGCAGGTGAAGCTTTTGAAGGCATTGAAACGCACTCTATTATTTGAAGATATGAAAATAGAGAGAGAACCCATTCCCCAAACTCGATAAAGCATAACAATATACTAGTTTTTCCATTTGCATTCTCACAAAAAAAGAATGGCCGCATTCTTTGTTCCATGTTTCAATTCGAAAATAGTTTTTTGGAAAATTTTCCTGTTCGACAAAATGGAAGAACCTTTTTTCTTTCTTTAAAAGGGGCATAATACATCTTTTTGTTTCTTTCTTTTGCATGTGACAGTCTATAAGAGCTACAAGTTGAAAGAACTTTGAATTGTTGTGGTTAGAAAGCTTAAAATGTGCACGTAATTGAACTTACGTGTCATTCAATTACATTATGGATTCAAGAGTTATTTTTATGTTTCGACTCGAAATTTATTTCTGAAATTTGCTTTTAGATACTTTCTATCCTTTTTGGACACATTAAGTTTACTTGAAAATGTACTAAAACACTTACGAATGGGCTTTGTCGAAGGGAAATTATTTTTCTTCTGGTAAAGAAAGAATAAAATATGGATCAGTAGATTATTCAAATGGGAAATTCAAATGTTGTGGAAGTCCTTTTTATGACTAACTGTCTCACGCACTGTAGTTATAGTGCTTGGAGTAGCAATAATAAGAAGTAGTGTCCTTTAACATTAAAGAAAAAAAAATTTCAGTTTTTTCATAACTTGAAGTTTGCTTTTTTTTGAAATTCAGTTTTCTATTAAATAAATAAAAGCTTTGTCTATAGTAAAAAAAATCGAAAAATTTGTCATCTAAATTTTATGCAATTTATTGCTCATGAATTAATATTAAAATTTCAGGGTAGAAATCTCAGATAAAGTTTTTACAAAAATAAGAAACATCTTAAGTTTGTAAATATCTGATTGATGAAAAGCTAATCAAACACTTTGAATTCTTAACATGTTATGTAGTAAGTAGTGTAGTATGTTATATAGTAACGAGTAGTAAGTTAAATAACTCTATTTTCTAAAATATCAGTTAGTTTTTGACAAAGATTTGTCTACATGTTTTTGTATTTATTCAGCAATTTCTTATTGCTTTTCAATAGGAATCAGAAAATATTTTATTTATTTACACACATTTATTTTATTTTATTTATTTAAACACATATCAAAAATTCAAAGCTAAAAAAATTTAATTGGTAGCACTAGGTATAGTACAGCATGTCTTTTATTTTTGTGTAATTTATTTCAGATTGTGTCTGATATAAAAAAAATCGAAGTTAAAAATGTGGCTTTATTTATTTATTAGAAAGAACAAATACACCGGAATGCTAAACTTAAGAATCGATATAATTTGTAGGAAATAGCTATGAAGTTGTAGAAAATGACTTGTCGCAGTCAGCTTAATGAACCTCAATTCAGTAGAAATGTGATATTTATGTAAATGTTAGGATTAAAAGATGTTACGGGACACGAAAAATGCGTGCTATGCAAGGGCACAAAAAAAAGGAGGCGTTATTAAAGGCATTCTCTGTAAATTCAGGAGTTCTTACGTGCGATATGGCGAGAAAAAAAAACATCTGGCCGACTTTACAGGTGGAACAATAGTAGGCAAGCTTATGGAAGAACATAGTGTTACAAGCGTATTCAATAAGTTTATAATAGGCAAGAGTCATTTAATGAGCTTGGAAAATCTTCAAACCTTAAATATAGCTTTATGAAAGGTTGGTGGTGGTCGGCTAAGAAAAATGGCATGGATGACCGATACAGACGAAAAAAGATCGATATCAGTCTTGAAACAACAGAACTCATAAGCCGCCTGCGATAACAGGAAGGCAAGTGTGGCGCCAGACATATGTGGATGCTTTGCGAAGAAGTCTTTTAACATGATTATTTTCGCCGGTGAGATCCAACAACTGGGGCAGATACTCATTGAGGAATACACACTTTTCCGTCAACAAGTGTTGAATAATCTGTTGTTGAACTTAGAGAGACGGTTCCAAGCAACCATTGTATTTAAAAGGAGATCATATGTCTTACAAATGGACATTTGTTTGTTGTTCTTGTCCTTAGGTAAACAAGCATTCATAAGACAACTATGTTATTTCGATAAAGACACTTTTGTTTATTATGTACTGCACGCTTTCTATTCGCTTTGCATTGATATGCTTTGATCGTACTTAAGTCCAAAATATTGTCTTTTGTATCTTGAATTTCACGTCTTCCAAGTAATTTCTAAACGGAATTCCGGCTAAAAGAAAAAAAAAAAAAAAAACAGTCATTGCCCAAGTTTTGTATAAAATTACACGATTTATTCTGCTTGTGTTTTTTCCCGTAAAAATTGTTTCTGTTTAGTTGATTTTCTTCCAAGATTATTAAAAAGTATGCATGACATTTGAAAAACTCCAAACATGAAATTTTGGTGAAATAGCAAAATATGCAAAAGGTGAGCAAAAATATTTTGCAAAAAAAATTTAGTTACAATACTAATAATAAATAAATCTAATATAAATATATCTCAGAATTTTACTAACAAAAAGACAAATTTTTCCTTTTCGAAATACCTTGGTAAGCATTAAATTCAGGATTCAGCTAATTCTTTGTTTCGTGTTTTATACATCTTTCGGCTAACCACTTCGTTGGATCAACGCAAATTCTCGTGAAAAATGATGCCTGCCCTTTTCTTGGAAAATTTAGATTCACATTCGTTTGCTACCTAAAGAAATCATCTTTTTATTCAGAGTCTCAAATGTTTCCTCAAGTGAAGAAAAAAATAAGTGAATATGAATGCAACCAGCCCAACTAATGTAACAATTATTATCTACGCCTATATCAGTTTAACATTCAAAGCCTACCTTCGGTCTAATGAAAAAGCGGAGAAACAGATAACTTATCCAGCTCCTTTTATCGAAGCATCCTTGACTGAGTTTCAGAAGAAGCGACGTTGGGAAACGAAATAAAATAATAATTTTACATAATTGTGTTCTATTTATAAGATGTTCATGTCTCTACTATGTCTTAATAGAATGTATCACGGTAATACTGCAACCGAAAATTCAAAAAGAAAGTAAGTGATATGAAAGAATGAAAATTTATATAGTTTGCCGATCTTAAATATGAGATATAGACTAAGATATCTGAATTATAAGTACACAACAGATTAAGTTATTATTTACTAAAATGAACAACAAATAACATGTTAAGGAGTGCAATCCGTGAAACAATGATAAAAAAAGAAAGAAAACAAGGAATACAGTGGCAAAAAAAGAGATAAAAAATATACTGACAAATAACTACGTAGGATAGGGCTAGCCGAGTGGCTAGCGCTCTGAGCTCGGTACCACAGGTTTTCGGGTTCGAGTCCCGGCGGTGCCATGGATGTGTAGTCGTTCGGAATCCACTTTTTTAAACCGTAGGTCCCGGGTCTAATAGGATCGTAGAGCTTTTTGCGGGGACATTGTTACTCCGTGGCTTATCTTCAAGTTACACGCGCCCCCTGGGTAATGCGAAGTGAGTAACGTCTGTGCAGCTTGCCTTAAGGCATCCAAGACGTCCATACCCTGTTTGTCAGCTGCATTGGGGGAAAAATAACTACGAAGATTAATGCACCTATTTGTAATTGTACTGCTAAAACTAATTTCTAACAGTGGGAATCAAATGATAGATACCATTTTGTAGAGGTCTGGTGGATAAGTAATTTCAAGCAACATCATGTTGTTTTTGTTTCATTAAAATTATGATGTTTTATTTTTAAATCCAGTACAGTCGCTGTCCAACATAATCTGTTAGGTCTGGAGTAAAACACATAGTGCTTTGCTGTGATTTCAAATAAGAAAATTGACACTTTCTCTACTTACCATGATTTATTCACTGCACATTCATAGGCTCGTGCATATTCTTCACTTGTCTAATATACTTCAATATTCGCATCATTTGTTTCGCCGCTGTCTAGCTACTCTATTATATCTGTTGACGATTCTTGAATAAAAAATCAACCATTTGTGCCGTACTCTATGTGCTGCTGCTGATGGAAATTGAAGGTGGTAGCTACTTTTATTGCATGAGGACTGAATCTAGGGATTTAAATTCTGTCGAGTTCCTTCGACGTTTTCTTTACAATCTTCCGCCCTTTCATGTATACCAATCATAGGCAATAAAAAGCCTTTTTCTATGATTGGCAATAAAGATATGTTTATTTCCAGTTACCTGTCATGTTGTGCTCTCATGCATTGAATATTACATTAAAAACATTGTTTTCTTTTTCTCTGTCATATCACTTCTTGATATTTGAGTAATTGTATTCAATAATATTTTTCTTTTTACTAATGTTTTAAATTAAACATTTTGTATTTGAAAATAGTACTTAAAGTTGGTTTCAAATTTTTCATCATAAAGATTTTTTTTTTTTTCATTTTTTACATCAATGACTTTAGCGTTGTTGACATTAGATATTAAATTTCGTAAGTGAACCTGATTAAAAACTTTTACTGTTATAATCATCCTTATTGTTGTTTTTACTCATTATCAATAATGTGGTTATACCCATTTCATTATTACTGCTGCTTTTTTTATAGTTATTGCCATTGTTGTTCTCAAATCCATACTGTTTACCTTATTTATATCACAAAAAGTTAGTAATTTGATTTATTTATTAATTCGTGATACCAGATAAATCCAAAAATTGAATTAAAAGGTTCAATAAAAAAATGGAAGAGAAAGAATTGCCAAGCTTAACCCACAATGGAAAAATTCGAACTAGATGGAAAATTATAACTTCTATGAAGTACCCCTCTAGAAAAAGCACAACAATAGTTAGTAATTCATATTCCATGATTCCATTTCAACTTTTTTTCCTTTTTCATATGCATTCATTTTCAACAATAAACAAAAATTATTTGTTTTCCTCAAATTCTGAAAAGAAGTAGTAGAGTTTCCTAATCTTGAAAGTTTTTAATACCGTCAAACCTGTTTTTATGCGGGTTTTTTTTTTTTTCGTATATAAAATAAATAAATCAAATGCATATCAAGATTCAAAATTAATTAAACAATGTAATTCTAGAAGAAAACAACAGATAGCTGCCAAATCAACATGCAAATTAAAAAAGTTCAGCAGATGGCCCACCTGATGTTATATCATCCCATTACCAGGCATGTTATTAGATGCGATGTAGTTCTACATCGTGAGGTTTTGATTTACATATTTTCTATGTGGGACTTTTTTATGCGATGCGTATTTACCGCATAACTTTTAAATATATTACAAAACAATATATTTTATAGCTATTTAAGATGTTTCAAGATTTTTTTTATGCGATTTCTTTTAAGTAGTCCCTATTCCCACATAAAAACAGGTTTGACTTTACTGAGTTTTTATATTTTGAAAGTTTTGAATATCTCATTTTTCCATATCAATTACACATTTATAATTGTTAAATACAATTAAAAATAATGCAGTGGTGTATTAGCGATGTCATTATGCTATAATTTTTATCCAAGAATTATATCATCAAATGATTAATATTTTATTAACTGAACTAAAATATGTAATGCTAGATATTTTTTAAGCACTTTTCAATTTCATTTTTAGGCTTAAATATCTTCTTTGAAAGTAATTTATACACATGCCCTGCATAGCATTATTTTGTATATCATATGAATTACTTATTATACTTTTGAATTTTTTTATACACTTAAAGAACATAGATTTTGAATATCTTACACTTATTCACATTGGTCACAGTATTGTTTCCAGACACATTGATTTTTTGTTATCCAAGAAAACTTTTAGATTTCTCCTATTTGTTTCTTCCAGAATCCAACAAAGAGATGGGAGAAACAGAAATGTCTTTTCTGTGGTTTGTTTCAATTTCTATTTAGGTCAGTGTAAGAGAAAAAAAAACTTTTCGATAATTACATACCTTACTGTAACTCAGAGTTGAATTTCCTAAGTTGATTCCGTAGAGATCGAAACGTCTGGCTCTCAAGTAGATTCAAAACTTCTAAAGTGCTTCAAACAAACCTTTACGAGACTTTTCTTAACTGCATTTCGTCCATCTAATTAAAGCCACTGCATACTCCTGTTTGACATTAGAAGTCAGTAAAGCTCTCATCAGATGTCGGAAATGTCTTCAGTTTTCGAATTGCCCGTCTTAATCGTATTAAATTCAACGTTTAGCTATTCGATTTTCGTCTTTTATTCTTCAAC
The DNA here is from genome assembly GCA_021605095.1 of Caerostris extrusa. Classification (NCBI taxonomy): domain Eukaryota; kingdom Metazoa; phylum Arthropoda; class Arachnida; order Araneae; family Araneidae; genus Caerostris; species Caerostris extrusa. Next base: position 27,308 of record BPLR01014538.1, read on the forward strand.
TCCAGCAGCAGTGGGAAGCTAGTAGAAACGTTGTTGAGAAAGCTTTAAAAGTAGCAAATGTTTAATTATTACAACTCATACTGAAGGTTCACATAAAATGTTTGTTGTAATGAAAGCAAGAATTAGTCAAGCAAACGCAATTTCAAAGTCGCTTGAAAGCAATTGCTCTAGGATATTTTGAAGATTTGTTGCAATTTTTAAAAATAGTGTAATGATATTAAAAGTTAATGAAATCGAAAATTAAAATTCTGTTCTAGGGGAAACGATAGTTAATCAGTGTCATAGATTACTGTTGCCTAACCCTAAGTGGGGAGCTATGGGTTCCTCTGAGTCTAACGAAGGACTTTCAAGCCTTTGGATTTATATACCCATCTTTGAAATAAACAAGAAAGCTTTTGAATCAGCCTGAAAAGCCGTGTTTAGAAGCAGTTCTCTCTTTACATCGGAAATTAACGTGCAAAAATACAGATTTGGCCCTTTTAATATAAATAAAAGTAAAATCACCTTAAAGCAAATTTCTAAATAATATCTGAAGAGGATACCAAACAAATTTAAAGAACTTCGATGAAAAGTTGTTAATATCGGTAAGAACAATATTTTGATTCTAACACATTTTCTAATGTACTGTCCACTAGACAGTAATAATAAAATACTTTAAAAGCATATTTCTACAAAAAAGCAATTATAAAACTCTAGCATATTCGTATTGTCAAATAAAGTAATATCTTAAAATGATACCAAGCAATTTTAAAGAACTTCGAAAAAAAGTTGTTCATATCGGCTAGAAGTATAATTTGTCCCAACACATTCTTCAACAGAAAAATAATTTACTCGAAACTTATTTTTATCACTTAATGATCAATGAAATTGATTTTGCATTTATTCACTAAAATCAATTTGCTTTTATGCTTTTCTTATCTTTTAATTTAATTTTCATCAATTTTTTATCATTTAATGAAAACTGAAGACTCCTGAACCTTGATGTATATGATTTAATTCATTCCGCTTTTAGTTATTAACATTTCCCTCAAGTAGGGTAAAAAAAAGAGCTTCGCTAAGCAAATAGAAGATAATGCCTTTACACATTATTTCTAAGCACCTGGAGCACATCTCAGAAAATCTCTCAGCAAAAATACCTTAATTAAGCCTCTTCGCCTCGTTTTTATCTTTCATTTTAAAATGTAATAATTCTAAATGTTTGCGTTTATTAATGCAAATTAAAAAGCAATTAGATCCCATAACCCTAGACTTCATAGCAAAGCAAATAGCATTTAAAGATATGCAATATTTAAAAAAAGAAAGATACCTTAATCTTTTAATTGTGTCTTTGTTTTGACAAGAAGTTTATTTACTTTTACAGAAATGAGTTCTTTGATTAAGTTGAAGAGCAATCAACTGAAAAGCGTTTAATTAAATAGCTCAGAGTTTTAATTCTCTCCCATAGTACCATTAAGAAGCGAATGAATTTTGAAGAGGCCGCATAAATATTTTCATTAAATCTTGTTATTAGCTCTGCGATTCGAATCAGAATCCCTGACTTCAAACATCATCTCGAGTTAACACTTTTGTCAAACAGAATACTACAGTTTAAAGTACCAATTAATGCATTACGTATGGAGAAGGGAGGATATTAAATTAATTCCTCTAAGCACCGTCGAAATAAATGGGAAAACTTTAAAAAATACATTGAAAAACTCTAACAACCGGTGATATCTTTAAAATATTTAGATAAAAATGCAGATAGGAGAAAAATAGCCATTATCTTTTCTGTGTTTGTTTATAGGCTCTGCTTTTGTTGATAAATAAATATCGCATTACAAAGCGATTGCTAGTTGTATTAACAATGGATTCCATAGATGTTATAGTAACAATGAACTAGAACTAAACATGGCTGTTTATTCTATGAGCGCTTTTTTTGTTGTCAGATAAAAATGTTGTTGTTGTTTCAGAAATATTTTAGCAAAAAGAAATGGAAGACTTAGATCAAGGATATGGACACCAGTAAAAGTCATTATACTTGCCATTTATTTATTTATTTTCCCATTTTGTAGCACATCCAAAGAGTATTATCTGGTTTTGCAGACTTTGTCGGCGATGAAAATATTTTACTCATATTTTAAATTTACATACCATGGCACAGGATGCGGAAGCTTTCCAGTGGAAAACTACTTTTTGAATAGGACATATCTCTCGTTTCCAAAAGAATTTCTTTTAATCTTTCAAAGCGGAAAGAACTAAGTTTCATTTTTTTTTGGCAATAGCGAAGTGATAAAAGTGCATTCGTATTAATTATTTATCTCTAAACTGGGGCTATACCTTAAAGTTGACAAAACGGAATTCTATTGTTTCAAAAGTCCTCTTATTCTGTTATCGTTGTATGTTGTATGGTAAAGTTTTAAATGCAATGACAAAACTTTAAATATATATATATATATATATATATATTTACATGCATACAAGTGTTTGTCTCCACTTTTACTACTAAATCAGTTGTTTTTAATTTAGGAATTTAATTTTTATTTCCATGCACCTAACCAACGGACATTGTTTCTAATCAGATGTTTTTTAAAAAAGTAAGTAGCAAAATACATAAATACATACAGAGTAAACAAAAATACATAAATATTGCACACCGTAAAAATGCAAGTAAAATTAAGTTTGCATAAGTATTGAAAAGAATTTGATAAAAATATATTGCGAACTTAGAATATTTGACTTCTCATCAGAGGAAGAATAGATAATTAAACAAATTCCGCTGGATAATGTAGAAATTTGAAAGATGCATAGATTTCACAACAATGAGGTGAGTAGGAGTGACCAACAACTAAACAAAAAATTGCCGCTATTAGATTTCTTGGAAAATTAAATTTCACAAGAAATTTCAAATAATTTTTTAACATAGAAATATCGAAGTAGTTTTATCAGTTTTTTTTACTAATAACAAAAAATGAAAAGACATGGTTCGTTATCAATCAAATGTGTAATATCCACTATTCTTGTTAATACTATACATTTAAGAACCATAACAGCGTATAATTTCATGTTACACCTAATTAATCAGAATCTTAATAACATGCAACTGAACTTTTGTATTATCTATTAATTCGTCAGCTGTTTTTCCATCTTTTTCGTAATTGTTGTAGACTTTAAAGGAATTCTTGAAAAACACAGGCTGGAATTTCACTGATGTCCAATAAGATATTTCATAAGGGATTGAATAGCTCCTAACTTAGTGCCTGACTGCTTTTGGTAATAAATAAAATCTAATAATTTTTTAGCTAAAGTAATTTTACTCTTACTTCGTTGTGACATTTACAAAGAGGAGGACTAGGATAAATAAATATTAGGGAAGTAAACGGGTTTATAATCCCATAAAGACGCTGTATATGATTACATGGCAATTGAATTAAAATAATTAATCCACTTGACAAAATAGCCCCAATACTTTCCTTTATTATGCATATCTAAAGATAGATATTTTTAGAGATTGATCTAAAATGTTTTTAAAAAAATTCATTTATTCTAAAAAACACGCTATTTTTCAAAAAAATATTCTAAAACATTATTTTCTATCTTCTGCATAAAATGCAACTGGGTATGAAACTTCATTCTAAAAACCGGAGCAGACGTTTATTACATTATTAGTTGTTGTACATCGGCGGGCCTCGTGTTCCATATGTAGTTTACGAACTACCGGAAGGTGCACAGATGACAATATTTCCAAAGAAGATTTTTTGGTGGAAGTGTCGTATGGGAAAAAGAAGAAAAACACTCCACCAGGCAACCTGACTGTCGACATGAGACACGTTGTCCCTGAAAACTTTTGCTACATTTAAATAACTAATATTAAATATTCCTACTTGTATTTAATTCATCGACTTTCATTTAAATGAACAGTTTATTCTCTAATGCAGTGATTACAGAAACGTACTTTATGATAATAATTATCAATTGTAATGTATAGCCTACTTTATGATAATAATTATTAATTATAATGTATAGCCTACTTTATGATAATAATTATTAATTGTAACGTATACCATCTTCATGATAACAATTATTCTGATGATATGCACATTTGAACAAGTTATCTGAGACACGTAAGCAGAAATCTCTAAACAAATTATTTCATAAACGAGGTAAAACAGGCCCAAATTAATGAATTGTATATGCTTTCGGATTGCAAAATGCGTGAGTGAAAAGAAAATTAAATTTCATTTTGAGGAAAGTGCCTGGAGGTGGATTAAAGGTATCATATTCATTTATTTTCTTAAGACTGCATTCAAAGAGAGATCTGCTATTTTCAAGGGAGCTCGCTTCTTGCACGATCCATCATTCCTTGAGTTGCTTTTACTTCCGGGAATTTTCTTGCAACGCTCACTTCTCACAAGATTTCCTTAAAGCAACTTGCTTAGTTGAGTTCGTCAATATAGATTAGGCTTTTTCTCCTTGCCGTATTAAGATACTTCTGTTACGGTAGAATAATTTTTTGGGTGAAAATGTTTAATATTAGCTACAAATTGGATAAGAAACTTGAGTTTAATGAACAATTGGATAGTTTATTAAAAACTAATTATCTTTTTAAGAAAAATGCTTCTCATTAGTATGGAAACTACCTTAAAGCAATATTTAACTTTTAAGCACCCGCATGCATTCTGTTGAATATTTTTATTTTTCATGAAGTTTTTTTTTGAACGATGAACAAACAATCAGCATATTGCCACCTCTCGTCAGCAAACAGCTAATGTTTTCTGTAGTAATGGTTAAAAATAAAGCTTATTTTGGATTTGCATTAATCGAAATTCTACACTTCATTCTTGGTTTGTTAGTAAGTGTCTTTTACAAGATACAATAACCATTATATTAGGCATGCCAAGAATTATATTTTTCTTTATTTGATAAAAATGGAAAAAATATCACAGACTTGAGTCTCAACAATTTGCATTAAACGATGATCCAAATAGTAGTTTGCTTTGCATTTAATAGTTTTTGTAATTTAACAGTTTTTGTTTGGTAAATTTTTGCATAATTATTAATTTTTTAAAAGAAGTTTTCAAATGAATAACATTTAATATCATCTAAATGTTTCCATGTATAAAGTTACTTATCAACATTTTTTTCTTAAATGTTTTACAATGGTCACAAAAGTATTCGTCCACGCAACAAGCTTTGTAAATATCTGCTGAAATTGCTACATACCTGTTGTAATGCCAAATCAAAATGTCATATATTAGAAAACAATAAAATAATAATAATTATTATTATTATACAGAATAATAATAATGAAAACAATAATAATTGCACTCAGATATTAAATATGAAATGTTAGTGTGTAATAATGCAAGAACCAGTTATCCATGATACCCAAAAGGGCAGTTTAAATATATATGTAACGTATATATATATATATATATATATTCACTCATTCGCTTCTTAAAAAGTAAAAATGCATAAAATATCCTATTATCCTTAAATAATTATTTTTAGATTTAAAGGTATTAATTCGTATTACATTTTGTTCAAATTTTAAGATCTTATTCGGTTTGACGATGCAATTTCCTTTGATTTTTATTTTTGCTGCAAGTTTTATTCGTAAATTTCAGATTATTCTCTGTTTTCATATTATTCTCTCTTTCATATTATGCAATATTTTTAGTTTCAAATTTGGTGATTGGTATAGGTCTTCAATATATTTGTAATATTATTTAATAAATATAGCTTTTTTTTTCTTAGTAATAAGTTTCATATGGTGGTATTGATAGAGAGAAATATACATTGTCATTCTAATCTGAGGAAAATTTTATAAATTTATTTTAAAGATATTAACTTTCACAAATTAATGTTCTTCCTCGCTTTTTGTATTTCAAACTAATGTCTCTTATTTCGAAACATGTTGACGTGAAATATCAGATTAATCTATACCCGCATTTGATGCAGTGGGAAGTGGAATTTCGGATAATTTCGATAAGTATTACTCAGATTATATTATTACTCTAATTAATCCTCGTGAACAAAAAAAATGACTGCAGAGGGACAAACCAGGGTAGGATAACAACTCACCCAGTAAAAAAAAATAATAATTCTCATGTTTAGAAATCTAAGTCAGAATAAACCTGACAGATCTCATTTTGGATACCAGCGTCAAGATGGGCGTGACTGGTGGAAGCTGACTGAGAAGGCCTTGGCCGGAAACTGGCTGTAGTGATTGAGAAGAAGAGGATAAATTCATTTTATCAAATTTTTATACAGCTATCTAGGGAATATAAATCTTATAACTATCTAATAGAAAAATTTAGTCAAACAGATAACGACAAGCTACTTTTTCTAGAGATGCTTCTTTTGATGTAAGGTATCCAGAAACATCTAGTCATCAAATGTTAAAGAAGATTGATTTTTTATCTTTAATTTCAATGTAGGAATCGTTTGAAAACTTTAAGTATTGAAAATAATTTTTCACATTTTTAAATTTTCCTTCATCAAGTTAAAAAAAAAAAAAAACGTATGAGGGTTCATAACAGTTGGTCAAAAGGTAAAGTTAAATATATGAAAGACAAATTTAAAATATCGGTGATTAACTTTGACTTTTAATGTTCTTGAATCGATGGACAATATTTTGCATATTTTAGGTCCTACTTGAAATTTTTTTAGTTGTTTAATTTATAATTAATTTGTCACCTATATTAAACAAGCTCAGTATATCACGAAATTGGATTGTTCTTTGATACTTGCCTTTTATTAAAAAAATGTGATTTTAATCAAAGATCATTTAGCAAAAAAAAAAAAATCTCAGGTTATGGATTGCTAGTGGAGCTAGTTATGTTTTAACTAGTGGACATTAACTCCGTCAAGCTATTCCTAATTGGTGTATAGGTACTAGGTAGGGACAGTGTAAATTTGTTTAAAAACTAATCAAAATCCGCATTAAAAACTAATCAAAATCCGCTGTTAACTAATACTTCATGTATTGGCACACCAGCTTCTCCTAAAGGATGTTTTGATTTGTATAATGTACCTAAACCTTAACTGTACGAGCTAGTGTAAGACTGACCAGCCTTTGATTTTCCTCAGAAAACATCAAAGTCAAATCTCATCTCAATCAAAGTCTGCACTTCACAGATGAATATTCATTAATTGGACTTAAAAATAGACTTTAAAAAGTAAAAAAAAAAAATTTCGATGCAATTTGTGATTTGTGCTTCTTTTCCTTTAAAAAAATTTAGAGCACTATAAATATACTTCAGCCAAAAAAATTAACTTTTTTAAATATTTAAAGAAAGGCATATAAACAAAAAAAATTTGGGGAAAAAGTACTGAATGTTAGGCATGTTTTATTATTTAACTTCCTGAGCGTGCGAGATCTGTCAGGATGTAAAATTCATTACGAGCACACAAAATCCACATCAAGTAGATCAATAGATTGATCCTGTTTTGAAACAATGAATTAAACAATCTGCTTCAACTGACTCTTTTCTAAGTTTTGAGCCTAGTTACCTTTAAGTTAGAGTCGAATAATTCAATCGGAAAATGTCACCTAAAGCGGTGAATGAAGCTTGGCTCACCTTTGACTTTTGCCTTCTTACCAGAAAACCGTAATCTTAATCAAAGCCCGCACTGGTTAAGGGGAATACTTCATGTAATGGAAAACAGGCTTTTGCAAGTAAGAATTAATTCCCTGACGCTGAAATGTTTTTACTGGCACCATGCCAGAGATACGTGCCACCTTACATTAAACTTACGCAAAGCGAACGGCTGAAGGAAAAAAACCATCAACAACAACAACAAATAAAGATTCGTAGAAAATGGCAACGGCGTGTGCACCTTTTGAATTGTTTATACCGTACATAAAAATAACTTGCCTTTAAATTGCTTTTGATAGAATGATTTATTACTTTCTCAGAGAGAACCGGCTTCGAAAGCGATGGCCAGAAATAAATCGTCTGTCCCATTTACGTATTCGCCCCCCCCTTGCGTTTCGGGGAGTAAGATGCAAATGAAGTTTAATGCCATTGTATTAAGACGTTAACATCTTCATAGATCATTCGGGCAAATATTCAAAGAGGGGAATACATGCGTCGTTTCAATCTTTTTGTATTTGCGGCAAACACATACAGAAACTGACCGATTATTAAATGGCTTCCCCCTTTTCCCATTTTAAGTTGGAAATTGTAAATGGCTTCAAATTAGCACGCTTGAAGGATTGAGGAACTTTGGTTTTGTAAGATTCGAGGAATGCAGAAGGAAAGATAAAATAACTCGGTTAGAGTAATAGGGTTTGACTTGTTTCTTTCTGGTTGTTGGGAGTTCTTTCTTTAGATTTGAGGGGAAGTGGGAGATTTTTGTAATATTATTTATAGAAAAATAAAAGTGAATTCATTTAAATAATCTATTTCAATAATGGAAAAAAAGTTATTAGAATTTTGAATTAATTTAAAAGTTTTTTACTGTTGCATACTGCGGATTAGAAATGACCAATAAAGTTAGTTACATACGCCGTTGACAACTCATCCGAAGATATCATTCGATTTTTTGTGCAATAGTAATAATTCAGTTATTCAAATATTTTAAAATTAAAAGAAGAGAGAAAGCGAGGATAATAAAATTAGCGTTTAAGAGAAAAATGGTTATGATGCTAATATATTTTTATAATAGAAAAGTTTTGATATCATTAAAAAAAAATTTGTAAAATTTAAAAGTTTTTTTTATTGCAATTTTTACTAACAAATTATTTTTAATAACTGTATAATATTATCGTTTTCAAAAAAGGACATAAGAACTCTATATTTCTCTAAACATTATTTTTTAAATTTCTTATATATAGTTTTACATATAACTTGTTAAACATACGCATTAAAGACAACGGGAAATACAATAAAATGCAATAATATAAACTGTGTCGAAATATAGAATATATATGTATATGTTTTATCCAGAAAATATCTCATCTCCCATCTATAACTGAAAAAGCACCCACATTTCAAACAAAACTTCTAATTAAGATTAAAGAAAAAAATTAAATTTGGAAACCTTTTTTGATCTAAAATGCCCTTCTCCTGTTCTAAAAAGGAATTTCTTTTAAACTTTTTTAAAAAATGCTGATAACAGGAATTAATAGCATATCACTAACTTGCAAGAAAATAACACAAATGAAATACAGAGTCATTATAAAGTCCCACTTTCAAAATGTTTAAAAAAAAAGAACCACTCGTCACAATGAGTTCAAATTTGAACTGAAGATACTTGAAGAAATGGGGAAATGGTGTGGCATCAAAAAAAAAGTTCCCCCGATTTTTCCCATCCAATTTGGTATCACCTTGCTGTGGCGGATGGGCTTTCCATTAACAGTGTCACAACTTTTGAATAACTTGAAAGTCATTTTTTCCGTCAAAAATAGAAACAATCAAGCACATTGAACATTACAGTTGGTTTAATGTGCAACTCATACCAAATACGTTGTAATTTCGATTCAAAATATCATTGGAATCGAATTCATTTTCTTTATGCCGCTTACAACGCCATCTATTAATACACTTTGGAACTTTTTTTGATGCCGTGCCGTTTTCCCCTTCTGCAAGTATTTTCACTTCAAATTTGAACTCATTGTGTCGAGTGGTTCTTTTATTTACAGCATTTTGGAAGTGGTACTTTAATTATAGCCAACCTGTATTTGTAGTTTTCCAACAGATGAAAAAGAAAATGCAAGGATTTTATCATTAGAAACAAAGCATTATTTAACACAAATCAATATTTGGGACGTAGATGTTTTAATAATTCGTTTCAAGAATGGGAAAAAAAACATGAATTGTGTGAGAAGTATTTATGTTAAGAATGAATAACGAATTAAATTTAGGTCAGAAAATATTTTCCAGAATGTAGGAGGAAATTAAAATTAATATAAAATATAATGTGACTCATTGTAGAGGGGATGTATTGATGGAGTTTTACTGTATTCTCCAAATATTAAAACAGACTTTGACAGATGAGAATCAATTATAATAACTATTTTATATGGTCCTTAAGAAATTCTTAAACCCTATTAAATATATTCCAGAACGAAGGTTATACCAAATCTTAATATCCGTTATTAATTACATAATTTATCCTACATTGCAGTCTGCATCAAAAGATAATCTTCCGAAAAAAATTTCAGAGCGCAAAAGCAATAGTTTTCCGCTGAAAATAATGCTCCGCAACTAATTAAAAACGTGGGAAGATTGCAGAGAGGAGAAAGAAAAAATGTGCACCGTCAACAGCCCAAACTTTTCCAACTGGTGTTGAATTCTCAGAGACGTATCGAAAATAACCAAATAAACGAGGGGATGGAAAAAAGGCTCCACCCTCGAAACACGATTTGTTAATAGCGTACGGAATCTTCAACAAGGATTTGATTTGAATGAGATAAAAGAATCCGACCTTGGTCGGAACTACTTCTTAAGCATCCGATAGTCGGAACAGCAAAATGATAAGCCCTAGCAAGCAAAGGCATTTAATGTTGCGTGCGCGGTTTTCTGGATAATGAAACGCAGCAAATAGGCTAAAACTGCTTTGCTGCTCTTTAATCAATTTTCCCCTATCAAACGGATAATTATGTGTTTGCGTGCCGTGGCTAATGAAATATCTAAACAGTGGACGTGTTTAGTCGTTATACAATTACACTTTCCAATGTTCCTATGCAAATGAGCCAGACTCCGATAATTAGAGAACTGAGGGAGAAGCCTTTACTATTGGTTCCAGCTTCATACTCTTCGAGTTGGAAGTATTCTTATGGAAAACAGGTGGCAGACCAGATTAACAATGCAGAGCTCAAAATGAAAACTCTGACCTCGCTTAAACAAAAGGAAAATTAATTAATGGATCTGCAGAGAGGATTCGGGCGAGTCCTGGGAATCAAAAAGGTCATGATTTCTCAACTGCAGAATGCCTAGGGAAGGGTGATTCTTCACCTCTTGGAGCTGGGTTGGTAATCTTAAATGTGTCAGTGCTACACGCGGACTCTTTAGAATAGCGTTTATTTATGGTGTTTTGGAAGCTGCCAACTGAAAAGGAGTCCTTAATCGTTTCGTTTTCAATTGATGAAATAGAATTTATGATTTTATTAATGAAGAAGAGTTGCTAGAATTACAACAAAATTGGGAAAAGAGATTTTCAATTAAAAATGATATTACTATTATAGCAGCATGTGATCACGTATAAAGCTACTGGTGAATATTCATTTGTAAACAATTGTTTACCTTTCTTTTGTGGCTCCACTACGTTAGTAATCGGACTGGGCTTGGAATTTTTCTAATCCGCAGCTTAATAAAATATTAAGGAATAAGATAGTAAGTTTATTTATTTTAATTAATAGATATAGATTTTATTTATTTTCTATATAGCATTCCATTCATTTTTGTATTCGATTGATGAAAATACAAATCATTTTATTAATCACAAGATGTTGTAACAATTGTAACCTATTTAAGAAAACCGATTTTCAATTACATAGGATGGCTGCATTGCATTATGTAAAACAACCCAACAAGCTGTAGAAAAATGCATCTAATCGCATATTTAAAAAGATCAAATTCTTTTCTTTTTAATGTATCTTTATTTGAAAATATTCATGTCATATAATTTTCTTCATTCGTTTTATAATCAGTAGACCGAAAAAATAATTTGAATCAAAAAAATAAATGTTTAATTAAGTAAATTATTAACTTAGATTGTTTTAATTTGAAATATACCATTGTATGTAATAATATTAAGTTTTTTTTTAAATTTCTTCAAAATATGTTTGAGTGTTAAAATACCTCTTTGAACAATAATTTTGTTGCACTTTTTACTAAAAATCATATGAGAACACTTATGTATATAATTATTTTCGTTCACATGGAAAAACATGCAAAGATTGTACTTTATTTGTGCTGTTTATATTTTTAATAATTTTTGTATTCTTGCAGCTAACAACTTAATCTGATTAACATTTGAAGAAATAATTAACACTCATCGAAACTATATTGTCTAGTAAGAAAAATCGCTCGTATGACTGAACAAATTTTAAAAGTTATTTGTTTAAAAAAGTTAAGAATTAAAAAAGGAAATGTTAATTTTTATAATCAATCTTTTTATATAAGTTAATTTTTAAAAAATAAAACAGGGTTTTTTTTATTTCCTAAATTTTATAATATTTCGAAAAAAAAAATAATTGATGACAATTTTTCCAATTCGCACAACAAAAATTGCAGAGAGATTTTCATTATGATTTTCATTATAATATGCTTTTTAATTATTAAATATGTAATAAATAGCTTCATAAAAAATCGAAATATATTTTAAAGTTATATTAACATATAATTTATATTCGTTTTAAAATGATAGGAGTTTGTAAAGAATTCCTTTTAAAAATTAATATAATTTACAAATCTGACAAAAACAATTAATCTTTAACTTGAACCATCATTTATTTAAATTTTTTAAATCTGAAAGGTAGTGCAATTCGTGAAAAAATTCGTATATTTTTATCATATTAATATTCTAAATTTTACAACAACAATTTTACAACATTACAATTTTACAAACTTTCAATATAAGTAATAGCAGTTTGAAAAAAAAGGGGGGATTTTTAATTTATCGAATAACAAATTGAGAAGCATCATTGCTTTAAAAATCCCCTGAATAAATATTGATCAAGTTATTTGCTTTCGAAAATTTTTACTCACCGAAGAAAGCCCTTAAAATTTCCCTCGCGTAAATGAAAGCAGCTTTAAATTTGGGCCCATAAAATTGTCGGGACACTAATAATCAATCAGTAGCAATCAATCACTGCATGCGTCTCAAAACTGATGAAATGATTGCACCAGTGGTTCAACACAAAATATAAATTCAATCAAAATAATGATAATAATAATAATAAATTCCCGAAATACTAAATGCGGGGTTCTTTGAAGAGTTCAATCGATTGATTCAAGTAGAATCTTTTTTTTTATTTCTTGTCACTCTTTTTTTTTGGAAAAAAAGTTGTCATGTTGAGCAATCTTCCGAATTGATTCGGATAATAAAATGCAAAACGATGTCGACCATAGTAACGATATTCAATAACATCTTGCTTGTGTCCTGCCGTGATAACGGAAAGCTCACAGGCACTCATTATGGCCCAAGGAAAAAGGGGAAAGAAGGGTCCCCTTTTTGCCATCTCCTGATAACCACCCCAGAAAAAAAAAAAACCCGAAGTACCATCGATGGGAAATAAAAAAAAAAAAAATTATTTTTTCTTCGGAGATGTTTGGTGCGGCAATGTCTCTTTTCTGGGTACGATGAAATCTTTGCGAGATTTTTCCTCGCGATGGTTAAAATGTTTCCTGTCGATTTCATTTTTGTGTGTATTTTTTTTTTTTTTCCCTCCTGTTTTTCGGTAAAAATTTTTAATAAAATGTTTTCATCTTTGAAACCGTATTCATTTGTTTCGATCACTATTTGTGAAGGAAAAAATAGGGGGAGAGAGAAACTCGTATTCCGGGACTGGGAGGGTTGAGGGGTCTTTTCCGGAAAATTTATTTCCGAATTGCAAAGCGAAACAGACGTGACCTACATATTGGTATTAGGAAACGTTTGGGTCCGAGAACGGCGGGAAAATAAAACCGCAAACCAAACAGCTCTCTAATCCCGAATTTTCATGCGCAAGAAAAAAATCCAACGTAATCTAACTAAAGATAAAATAACCAATATGATTCGATCCAAATCTATGCATTTACATTAGCTATTTGATGTATGTTTCGGTGTTTGCCTTACCTAGTATACCAGTATTATTCTTTCAATGATGTCAGCTTAAAAATAATTATATATATTTATAAAAAGGAACTACTCCCTTTTAAATAATTGTCCTGTTAATGTATATTGTATTTTAAAAAAAGAAATTATAAACTTTATTTTTTTGATGTTTTAATAACACAGCAGTATTATATTTAATAAATATTTTGACGCAATGGGTATAACGTATATACTTTTAAACTTTTAATTGCGTTTTCTTTTCAACTATATGCATTGAACTGATTTTACATTATTGGGAAGGGTATACTTTATATCCTTCATCCAATAAATACATTCTTCATACTCATATGAAAGGGATTTACGCTGTTATGAATGAGTTTCAGTAAAAATAATATTGTAGCTAAAAAATAAAAATTCGTGATATAGTGCAAATGGGCTAATTCTATTTTCCATCTTCAAAGAAAAAAACGCTAACTATTGTACAGTAGGCATGGTCCAGGTTCGAATCCATAGACTGCATGTAATACAGTTACTGCTTTAAGAATACGGCGATTCAGTAGCGATTGCTACAGGCAGCCAGGCTCCGCAGTGGCAACATGTGCATATTTGCCCTCAAATATGCACATGTGGAACCCCTGAAAGTCCTCCAAGAAGAAATAATTTCTCTCTATTTTTCGTAGCAAACAGTAAGGGATCTGTTTTCTGGCCATATTTTGATCACCGTATAAATCTTTTCGCAATGAAACATGAAGTTCTTGTTATGTTGTTTAACACTGCGTTGAGCAGGTTGTTAGTATTGAGCAGTATTGTACTTTTTACTTATATGCTGCCTGTGGCTTTGCCTTCTTAGTTAAGTTTGAGAAAAATGTTATCAGCAATGAAATTTTTATTTTTAAATTGAAAATACACTTTTTTCATGCATATATGAATAAGTAGAATTCATTTAATATTTTTGTATTATTAAAAAATATTTTGATATTATTTTAGAATACAGTAATCTACAAGATAAATATTTTCAGCAAAAAAAATCGTTTCCTTTTTATTAGAAAAGAGAAAAAGGAGAAGACGAAAATCTTCATGCAATTGTTCAAAGAAATGGTTCAAAAATTTAGGATTATTAAAAAAATCGGGGTATGTAAAACTTCAAAAATAAATTAAAATGTACTGCAAAAACTACAAATATGCCGTAAAATAGAATTTGTAATCGTTTTTTGTTTATTCCTATTTTAAAAAACGAAATAAAATTTTTAATGAACCTGATAAATATGAAAAATACTTAACAACTCAATGATAGTTTCTATGTAGAAACATTAACCATGAAATATTGAGATATATTGAAAATATAAATTTTTCCATAGTCTTTTTTTTTTTTGCTAATCTTAACATCGCATTCATCAGATAAATGGATTACTATTACAAGAAGAGGCAAACTTTCCACAATAAATTATGACCATTTTTGACTCAGAGAAAATTGTTTTCATATGTCAATGTATCTCATTCATTATCACATAGGATGCAGCACTAAGAAGCCTGCTATACAGTACCCACATTTTTTTATAACGACTTGGAATAAACAGCCCAATGAAGGGTACCTGTGAAATTCTCACCTTTGCTCAAGCTGCTACAAAGTGCACTTAGTCATATAGATTAGTCGTACTCATCCTCAACATAGACGCAGATACTTTCAGTTTGGCTTCGCTGGGTTAACCGACTTTACCCTGTCAGAATGCGCTGTACACCAAGTCGCTTCAGGCTGATGGAGGAATAAATATGACGGACCACTTTTCAAAAAAAAAAAAAATCATGTCATGTTAAGCAAATCAATCAAACCTAAATAAATATCAACATGTTTTTCAATTAACAAATTTTCAACTGTTTAACTAAATTGTTAAGTATTATTACATTTAAGTGTAGCCATTAGTTTCCAATTTTTTTTTATAAAATAATCTGTGATATGCAAAGAAAAATTCAAGCAATTTATTCTGTTGGAGTATAAACAGGAGAATTTTTCTAGGAATTTTCCAATCCCGTTCAAATCACATTTTTCAAAAAATTATTGTTGTTGAACAGCGATATTTACTGCAAAAAGGAATTAACTTAAAAATAAAATTTTCAATTAATTCAAATCATTAACTTTGTAACTTAGATTAAAATTTTGTGAATAATTGTAGAAAATTCAGAATGCAGTATTTAGAATTTGATTTCCGCGAAATTCTTATTATGGATAAAATAATACTTTATAGAATTCTTAGTTTTAACACTTTCAGAACCCTAGTTCACTGTCCAAGTCCTAAAAAGTACCTCGTCGACCCACTGACGTTTAGGAAAATTAGTTGTACATGGAATGTATAGGTCGAGAAATTAGAAAAGAAAGCAAAAAAGGGTGTTTCTCCACAAACACACATATATACACTGAAGTGACAAAAGTCATGGAATACCTCTTAATATCGTGTCGGCCCCCTTTCGCCCGGCGAAGTGCAGCAACTCGACGTGGCATGGACTCAACAAGTCGTTGGAAGTCTTCTGCAGGAATATTGAGCCATACTGTCTCGATAGACGTCCATAATTGTCAAAGCGTTGATGGTGCAGGATTTTGGGCACGAACAGACCTCTCGATGATGTCCCATAAATCCTCGATGGGATTCATGTCGGGCAATCTAGGTGTCCAGATCATTCGTTGGAATTGTCCAGAATGTTCTTCAAACCAATCGCGAACAGTTGTGGCCCGGTGATATGGCGCATTGTCATCCATAAAAATCCCATCGTTGTTTGGGTACATGAAGTCCATGAATGGCTGCAAGTGATCTCCAAGTAGCTGAACATAAGCATTTCCAGTCAATGTTCGGTCCAGTCGCACCAGAGGACCAAGTCCATGCCATGAAAAAACAGCCCACACCATTACGGAGCCACCACCAGCTTGAACAGTGCCTTGCTGACAGTTTGGGTCCATGGCTTCGTGGGGTTTGCGCCCCCTCGAACCCTACCATCAGCTCTTACCAACTGAAATCGTAACTCATCGGACCAGGCCACGGTTTTCCATTCATCTAGGGACCAACCGATATGCTCACGTGCCCACGAGAGTCGCTGCAAGCGATGTCGTTCTGTCAGTAAAGGCACTCGAGTCGGTCTTCTGCTGGAATAGCCCAAGAAAGCCAAATTTCTCCGCACAGTTCTAACAGACAAGTCCCTTGTACGTCCCACATTGATTTCTGCGGTTATTTGACGCAGTGTTGCTTGTTGTCTGTTAGAATTTACGACTCTTAGCAGACGTCGCCGGTCTCGGTCGTTAAGTGCAGGCGGTCGACCACTGTGCTGTCCATGGTGGGATGTTATGCCTGAAATGTCATACTCTCGGCACACTCTTGACACAGTGGATCTGGGAATGTTGAATTCCTAACGCTTTCCGAAATGGCATGACCCATGCGTCTAGCTCCAACTAACATTCCGCGTTCAAAGTCTGTTAATTCCCGTCGTGCGGTCATCATCACGTCAAAACCTCTTCACATGAATAACTTGAACAGAAATGAAAGTTCTGCGAAAGCATTGCGCATTTATACCTGTTCTACGCGATGCTACTGCCATCTGAAAATTTGCATATTGCTATCCCATGACTTTTGTCACTTCAGTGTATATTATCCGATATAGAAAATACAACACCATGAAAAAAAAAAGCGTTTAGTTTGTCGCTCTACTGTCATTTTTTGCACACTTTAGGCTAATTAGACCTGGACTTACAATTTAAAGTGGATTCCGAACCACTAACAAACATCCATGCTACAGCTAAGATTTGAATCTGAAGCCTGTGGTACCAAAGGCCAGAGCGCTAGCCAATTAGCCGTCAGACCGCGAAGAAAATATTAGAATTTGATGTATATTGATACAGAGAGGATGAGTTTGCATTCTCTGTCTGTGTAATAAGTATAATAATAAGTTAATAAGTAATGTGTAATAAATATAAGTAATAAGTAATGTGTCTGTATAATTCTCTGTCTGTGTCGTAAGTAAGTGATGTTATTTAAACGAAGGTAATTTAATACAGCCATAAAATATTCAAGAATAATCACTAAGATGCAAGCAGCATCCCTACAGATTCAATTAGTGAGCAGATAATGTCCTAAAGGATGAAAGCTCATATGCTCTTAACCATCACCACATTTCGTCCTCCAATTGAGGCTGAGACAGAACAGACAAACGATAGCCAATCACATCTGAAATATTCTCGATCACTGAAAGATTAGGAGACATCGCAGGCCAAGAAAGCAATTGGACATGTTGCAAGGCTTGTTTGATGATGACAGCCGTGTGCAGTCTCTGTGTTGTCCTACTAAAAATATCATTTTGCAGACGCAGAATGCTAGGTAGAACAACCAGATGCAGCACCTCCTCAACGTATCGTCATACCGTCAATGCGTCTCTGATGTGTACAAGGGGTGCCTGCTTTTCTGATGGCACCCTACACCATTAACGAGCGATATGATGTTCAAAAATAATGATCAGATTGCTCTACTTCACTGACGCATTCAGACTCTTACCCTGCAACTATCATCAGACAAACAAAATAGATAGTCGTCGCTGAAAACCACATTGTGCCATTCAGTTATTCAATTGGCTCGTTCTCAACATCCTTTCAATATTTCACGTCGGTGAGTTGATGTCAATAGCAATCTTCGCCATGAGTGGGTTATGTGCAGGCCACTTTCAGCCAATCATCATGAAACTTTTCCCCAGGTATTGGGAAAGTTTCTCCCCCCTTCATCAAAGCTTCCTGCACATCCGCATAATGTCAAAAGTTCTTGATTGTGGGGCCGCCACAGCTTCCTTCGGATACGTCGATCCGTGCATTTTTGTGTACATCTAAGTGGAGCTGGTCTTTTGTGATTATTCATATTTCGTTCCTCAATCCATCTGGTCCAATTTTATTCAAATTCTATACATTGTAAATACATCTACATGCCTTTCCGCAGCGATACGATAGTAAGACCAACCAGTCATTCATAAGTCTACAATTTCATCCCTTGTAAAATTGTCTGGTTGCTGAAACTGCCTTCTGTGTCATCATCCATGCATCTCTTAAACCACACATGACCTCTGAAATCTAAAACTATAAATTCGAAATTCTGGAAGAACTTCAAAATTCTGGATTTCTAGGCAAGAGGTGCAGCGCCAGAATTTGTTAAGCTGCGTATTCCCCAAAAATTGCGTATTCATACAGTGTAATCTTCATAATGTTGTAATATATATATACTTAATTTTCCTTTCAGCTCAACTGTGATAAAAGTGAAAACAAAGTATATATCTCCATTATACTGTACACAAATATTGTTACACGAACATTATTAATATTAAATTAACTCGATAACTGAACAACTCAAAAATCTCTACGAACTTTATTGAAAATTTCGAAATTTAAAGACTTCTTTCTATTCTAAAGCAACCTTAACTATCTCGCAAGAGATCCTTCAGCTACAATAAACTATCTCTAAATCCCTGTCACTAGACGCCATGATAAAGTCATCTGTTAAGGAATATTCATGTTATCTCTTGAAAATACACCCTACGGTGGTGCAGGCACCATCTTAATGGATCTCGCAACTGATTGAACTGTTTTAATAAGAGATATGGTGATGAAACATAGAGGCCTGTCAGTCACGGCTATGATAAGGCGATAAACTTGAGTTCTGCTGGAAATATACCTCTTCCCCAGGAGCTATATTTCAAGTCAGCCCGGATGAAACTACCGTCATCAGTTGGGCCGTTCCATCCCGATAGGAAATTTAAAGCGTTAGAGACTGCTCAGAGATAAGTTAGACGTCGATCCGGAATTACAAATGCATGACTTGATTACTTGTGCTTGCCAGGAAGAATCAGACGTGTCAGTCTAGAGGTAGATGGCGTAAGTCATTATTAGTGGACGGGTAAAAAGCAGTACATGTGTATAAAGAAAAAAATAATAGTTTCTGAGTTTATTATACCTGATGGATAACAATAATAGAAACATAGCATGATAATAATATATTGATATAAGCTATATAATTATCTAGATTTGTTTCAGAATAACGAAAACTCACTACTTGGATATCTATCGGTTGAAATTAATGTACACCAAGAATGCTTTAATAGTTGTCATTTCTTGTAACATCTACATAAAGTTTACTTATATTTTTGTTTTCTACCTTGTAAGAAAATGAACTTATTTAGTGCTTATTTATGTATCATTTCTACATTATTAAAAGTTTCATGTTGCGATAAGGCATGTGGTTTTAGATTTCCTATTTAGTAATTTGCATTCTTTTATAATTTAAATGATTGTTATGATTTTTATGTTGTTTTTATGCATCAGATCTGAAATTTTAGTCACAATATTTATTATGATATTAAAAAATAACTTTAAAACATTTTTAAATAAAATTATTTCAAATAAGTGGCCCAAGCATAACTTTTATGAAATTAAAACAAATTTGATCGAAAGTTTCTTAATTTTTTAGTTTTGATGAATGTTTGCGAAATTGATTCATCTTCAAAAATAATATTTACAGTTACGGTAGTTATTAGAATATAGGGAAATGAACAGAAGATAAATTTTTTTCAAAAAGCAAAACAGCAAAACGTAGTTAAAAACAAAAATAATAATTTATTCTGCAAATAGTATTTCGTTCCCGAATTTGCAAAGAAAATTTATAATAATTTACGATATAATTAATTTTAAAAATGAATTTATTTTTATTTTCATTTTCATTACTCATTATAAATTAAATAAAAAAAATTATTTATGATTCTAAATTACCTATAAATAGCTATTTTTTTAATATATTTTCACACATTTCCTCAAACATCCCACCCGCTTATGAACATATAACTTTGTGTCATCTATTGCAGTCACTGCTTTTAGAAACAGGGAGACTCCGTGTTGATTGTGATAACATCGAAATTCAGTCTGCTTGGTGAGAGTTTTCAGAGATTTCTATTCTTACTATGCGTGCGATGGAAAAGAAAATGTTCCTCAAACTGTAAATTTACAAGTTTTACGGCTAAATTCTCTTCATTTGGAAATGATGATCTGAACACAGCGAGTCTGCTGTGCGGTTTACCAGTTTGCAACTTCGTTTTGATCTCCAGTTCACTAGGTTGTCCATCGCTGGTACAAAACAGAAAATTACTCTTCAGAAAGGTTTCTGACGGCATCAAGTCTTAAACACCTGGAAAGACGGCTGTTTTTGAAGTGCTAGTTCGCAAGAGAATGGTTTTGCTTTGTCGCTCTACGGTCATTTTGTTCACACTTTAGGCTAATCTGATCGGGACCTACAGTTTAACGTGGATTCCGAACCACTAACAAGCATCCCTGCTACCGACAGGATTCGAACCTTAAACCTGTTGTTCCAACGGCCAGAGCGTTAACCAATTGGCCATTAGGCCGCTCATGAGAGAATGAGAGAAACTCGGGCTAGACTCAATATTTCACATTAAAAGTAAGAAAAGAAAAGTAAGAAGTAAGTAAGAAAAATTACCACCACTATTCCAAAAAATAAGATTATATTAATTAAATATCAGTTTTTTTATTAGTTTTTAATTTTCATAATAGGGGACAGGGGCAAATTTAATTAATTTTTAATTATGTGGATCAGTAAGAAAAAAAAAAAAACATTTTGTTTATAGTTTAACAAGAAAAATTTAACCCTTGTATTTTTAATTACTGGGACATTTTTTTTGCAATAAACTAATTTCCGAAATTCTCTTTCAAGTTTTCCAGTCTCAAATTTTTATCACGATAATTTTGTTTCAAAGCATATTTTTACTTAAAACTAACAAAAATATTAGTTGCAATTTAGATCTACTTTTAGATCTTCCAAAATACTGATTCTATTACTCACCATCTGTGAGATTCAAACTGTTGTCCTCCTAGTTCGCGCATGTTATCACCTGCCACAAGTGAGGAAATGTAGGTATTCAGATGTATATTTATTAAATTAAATTTATCTTAAAATATTTTGAAATGTGTCTAACTAATAATTTTTTACAGTTAATGACTAAAGATATCAAACAAAGAAACTGAAATTTTCGCTGCATTTTTATCAACATTTATAATCTCTATCAAAATTCATTAGTAATTCAAAATCTGAGCCAAAAAAAATTATTCCTTACATTGATTTTTTAATATTATTACAACTTGTTTAATAGCATTAAAATTATTAAGTCAACAAAGCTGTAATTAATATCCAAATTATTACACCACATACAAATTATTATTTAATTAAAAACTGTATGTAAAAGAAAGTTTTAATTACACCAACAAAACTTCTTCCTTGGATCCAAAACATTAATTTCTTCTTGAAAAGAGTTTTTCATTTAATTGACTAGCACCATAATTTTTCATTTATTTATTAATTTCAAAGTAGTTAAATTTTCACTAAACTAATGAGTTATTATTATTATTTTTTTAATTTACATAGAAAATTTTCTGATAGTGCAATTTTTTTTTTTTGTGATGAAAGACATGAGGGGTTATAATATATTGTAGTATTAAAATTTGAAGGAATCCTATGAAATTAAAATCTCTAAAGAATGTTGTTTTCACTGAAATTGCATCATTTAGGGATTTCATTTTTTGTATTGTAGGTTTAGAAACTGGAAAATTTTATAAATAACACAAATTGAAGCTCGTTAAAGAGTACTAGAAACTAAAAAACATACTCAAATTACACTGAACTTCTGAAAAATTATTACACTAGTTATTTTCAACGACATATGCATGATAATTGTTCCAATTATACATTTGAAATTATACAAAATGTTAAAATTAATAATTTCTTCTAATATGACATCTGTGCTTCACAAATATGTAATCTGTTAAAATCAAAAGAAGAAGATTCATGGATAAAAACACAACATCTTTTAATTAGAAGCATTAAAATGTCAAACAAGTGTACCATTAACTTGGTTACATTGGTAACATTACAGGTCCACGAGGTAAGATTAAGTGTTACATTATTGTTAGTGGGTTCGTTGATAAAATTACAGGTCACGACTTAACATTACGTGTTACATTATAGGTAACATCGGGTACATTGGTAACATTACAGGTCCGTGTGAGGTAACATTACGTGATACATTATTGGTAACATCGGAGACATCGGTAACATTACAGGTACATGAGGTAAGATTAAGTGTTACATTGGTAACATCGGGGACATTGTAAAAACATAAGGTCCATGGAATAACATTACGTGTTACATTATTGGTAACACCGGGTACATTGGCAACATTGTCATGGGGTGACATTACGTTACATTATTGGTAACATCAGGTGCATTGGTAACATTACAGGTCCATGAGATAACATTGCGTGTTACATTACAGTAACATCGGGCATTGGTAACATTAGGTTAATTTTACGAGGTTTTTCTTGCTTTTCATCACGTGTTATGTTGATGTTCACTGATTCTATTGAAAAATTCCTTCCTTCCAATATCATTCATATAATCAGTAAAACAGAAGCATCTTCGGTAAAGGAACAGAAGGTACAATAGTATATTGTTAAACACTTTAGAAAATACTTTTGTCTTGTAAAATACTGCAGTTTCCGTTATGGAGACCCCTGAAAAATATTTTTTTCTCCTATCAAGTATGTGATATATCAAGTAGGTAACATAAAGTTTGATTCAAAGCGAGAATTGAAGACGAACTAATTTTTAGCTGTTTCATATCCACAGCTAAGCCGCTGTATGATTGGTTAAAGGCATTATGAATCGCTTCGGTTAAAAAAAGGCACCGATAAAGTTTCGCGTCGAAAAAATGGATGAAATTGGCATGTAGAATGTGGAACAGAGGTTCTGATTGGCTGTCACTCTACGTCTGGAGCTTTTAGTTAAGTCTAAAGTCTAACATTGAACTGTTCAGCATTGCTTCAAAACTAATTTGGTGTTTCTATCTCCA
This sequence comes from Caerostris extrusa, assembly GCA_021605095.1. NCBI lineage: Eukaryota > Metazoa > Arthropoda > Arachnida > Araneae > Araneidae > Caerostris > Caerostris extrusa. The sequence continues at coordinate 50,981 of BPLR01014538.1, forward strand.
GAACAAGACATAAAATAGGAAAGGATTCGCTAGACTTTGAATGCAATTGACTGAAAAAGAGTTGTTTCTGTCAGGTGGTAACTAACAAAGAGTTAAACATTAATATTTTTATTATTCACCATGTATTGATTTATGAATAGTTATATCAGGAAGACTTTAATTAAATTTTATTGCGAATTGAAATAGACAATAGCAACAAAACAACTTTGCCAAAAATTATTTTGCAAGTTTTTTTTTTAATCTTACTTTCTACTTATTAACTTTTCGCAAACAAGAGATACAAAAAAAAAACATAAGAAACACCGGAATTAAACCTAAACATTTAAATTCGAATTAAAAATTTGGTAAAGCCTTGATCTTCTATTAAATAAAATAAAATAAAAGAACGTTTAAGGAGAAGTTTAGAAAAAGTGAGTGGATACCATTATTCGTTTTTCTTGAACAATTGAAATTTCTAGAACTTTTTTTCAAAAATATTTTTAATTGATGTCAATAAAAGGATTTACTGCCTTGCTACATATAAAAATTATGTAAATATTTATCGGTTTACGGAATTTTGTTATATATCCAGACATTGTTAATTGTTCATTGTTATATTTCACATTGTTCTTATATAACTAAATGAAAAACAAAAACTTTCTGTAAGAAACCCCGCCACCTGCCGCTTTCTTAATACATCACTAACCCAATAGATATTAATTCAAAGAAGTAAAAAGTATTTAATAGGTTTCTTGAATGGCAAATTCTGCATTTGATACAGTTCTATTCATGATATATTTTATTTGGAAACGATGTTTAAAAGTGTTTTACATAATTTCAAGTGAATGAAGAATAAATGTGGATCTAAAAACGCCTGTGCGAAATAAAATCGATTGAATCTTAACAAGCATAAAAAAGAATCTATCATTAAAAATTATTCTTCAAATATTTTTTCACCTTTTTTTTTTTTAAAAAAAAATTCACATAAATGATTTATTAGTTGTTCTTTTACCATAATGAAAGAACGATTCCGCTGAAATTATTCGATTGTACGCAAAAAACAGCAGAAACAATTGCAAATTGCATATGTTTTAACAAAAATAAATGATAAGTTGTCAGCACAAACAGTTTTTTCCCACTTTAACTCTGACATCCCTTAATCATAATTTTCTCGCATCTCCTTCGCAGATAACTCTTTACGAGATTACGAAAAATAAAAAGAACGTTTACACAAAACACTAGGAATAAATACAATGAGCCATCTTCTTAAAATTCAAATAGTTATTTTTATTGTTATAATACTTTAATACCCCGTTTAACAGGAAAAAAAAAAAATATAAAAAACCTTGATCTTTAAGAAACAAATAAGGATCGAAGTAGAAGAAGAAAAATATTTTTTTTTCAATCTCTCCAGTCTTTGTTTGCGGTTCTTTAAAAAAATTTTTTTGAACTGTTTATTATTCTGCTTTGGTTTGTTTTCTTAATTTATCCCACTCTGAACAGTCATTAACTGGTGCCTGATTGGCAACCGTACGAAGCAAAATATTTTCGGTTGAATAACAGTCACGTACCAGTTATTTTAACGTTAATTAATGTCGCTCTTCTCAATTAAATTCTTCTCTTTTTTTTTATTCCCTATTACCATAAATATTCTAAACATCAATTTCTTTAGCTTTTCAATCTGCAAAATCAGAACAAACAAAAAAGGCCTCTTGTGAAGACGTCTGAAAGGGAAAGATGGTAAAAAAAAAAAAAAAACCCGAATGCAATGTTTCCTGTAAGTGAAACCTTGTCGACTCGTTTTGCGCTGTTGTATTTTTAGAGTCTTGTTTGTGTCGATTTTTTTTTCTCTTCTTACATTTCGATTAATGGAAAAGGGATTTTTTCTCCTTTTCTTGTATTTACTGAGCTCTAAGAGACTTTACCTCGATTGCATCGAAAAGAACGCAAAAGCGTCTTCTTACTAATTAGTTTTACACCTCCTAGCTTTCGAATGGGTGTTGTGTTCAGGAGCGCGGACTCTTGCTGGATGTGCGAGTTCCTGTTGAGATGGAGTTAATGCTTTGATGGAGTAACAGGTTATAATTGAAAGAAATCGAGATTTTGTTTTCACCTGAAAAGGAAATAAAATAAATAGAGAATACCGTTTTATTGAAATATATCCGATCTTCCTAAATGAATTTTATACGCTTAATTCAGTAGAGTTAAAAAAATTTCGAACAAAAAATGTTTTTTATAATATACTTTGACTGGGAATAAAACTGTCATGTTTATAAGAGTTATGAGTTTATATGGAGCTGGACTAACATGCTAATTCAAAGACATTGAATTGTAATTCTTGTTTACAAATGAAAATAAAAAAATATATCCGATGTTTCTAAATGAATTTTATACGCTTAATTCAATAGAGATAAAAAAAATTGAAAAAAAATTTTATTTATAATATACTTTTAGTGAGAATAAAACTGTCATGTTTATATGAGTTATGAGTTTATAGGGAGCTGGACTAACATGTCAATTCAAAGACACTGAATTTCAATTCTTGTTTACAATTGAAAATAAAATAAAATAAATATCAGATACACTTATTTCAGCAAGATATACGAATTTTTGTGGAAGTGAGTTACTGTTTAGCCTGAGTAACATAGCATATTTGAAAGCAATTCGAGACAGATTTTATTTTTACATATGGAAAATGAAATAACTTAAAAATGGAAAAAAATAATAATTAAATAAAAAATAATAATAATAATTAATAAAATAAAATAAAATAAACAATTTTCGAAAAATACAGTTGATTAAATTGTATTACTGTTGAAGATGATAAATCAAAATATGATTAAAATAATTTTTGAAATGGGTTGATTAGCATAAAATTCATTTGAGAGCTAAGTCACATTTACTTAAGAGAAAGGGACTGCCAAGTCATAACAAGAAAAATGATGGCATATTTCGTAGTACTATATTTGATAGGAATAAAAATAGGATTTCATGCGAATATAAAATAATTGTTTTCAAATGTTGCCACAGGAATAGAAAATGGCAAGACAGTCATGATCTATAAGAAATGTTTATTTCTTGCAAGATGTGTTTTATTCGATGAGACAATGAAAAAGAAAGTCGTAAAGTAGAAAAGTTGCCCCAAATACAAAAACAAATTTATACTTTTTTAAGAAATTCCCATTAATGTTATAACATTAATGAATTCACTGTAATTGATGAAATGTTGCACCTCTTTTTGGGGTTGTTGCCAATGGATACAACATATTTCAAAAGTAAACCTACAAAAATACAACCCAAAATGCACATTTTGTGTGATGCGAAAAACAATTTACACATCCGATCTCGAAATTTATAATGGAACAGTTTCAAACATTCCACTGGATACTGCGAAAATGTTGATTTCATCAATTGAAAATTCATGCAGAAATATAACAGACAATTATTATGCAAATATGACTCTTGCAGATTACTTACTACAATATAAATTGACATTTCTGCACTCTGAAGAAAAACAAAAGAGAAATTTCACCTGAAATTTTGCCAAATGACGTTGTTGTCCTATCCCCTGAGCAGTACAAGAAAATCAAATATCGTGGAGCTCCCGAATATTATTGGCTATGTTGATTGCCAGCTTGAGAATATAAATAATCTTCCGAGGAATGGTCGAAACAATGTATAGCAGCTGCAACAGATGGGCAATCAAGGGCATGATGAGGAGTAAACTTTTACATCAGGGCAGTTGCCACGTTTTTGAAATAAATGATGACATGTTTCGGCCATCATTTTATTTTGCCGCCAAATGATCAAAGGATTATTTTATCGACTGTATTCGGTTTCTAGAAAGATAAATCTCTTATTTCATATACAAAGATGTCATGCTTCATTTTTTTCAACAACGTTGCCATACTTCTTTTAAGAAAGCATGTCAGCAATGACAATAAATCGGAAATTATCAAGTATTATAATTCTACGAAAGATGGAGTAGATATAGTAGACAAAATGGGCTCTACATAATCTTATTATTCAATCGTTTATAGCCTCGTGAACAATGCTGGAATAAATGCACAGATTTTATATATTCCTGGTAAATCTGCTATTAATTGCCTAATAAAAAGAATTTTCTTCAAAAACTTAGCACTGAGTTTTATGAAAAACAGATACGGTGTCCAGAAGACTTAGCAAATCAAGTCCCAATCTAGATGGTTAACTATGATCATCTAATTCCTTAGGTTGTATATAAGTTCTCATCAGATCCCTTCGGAAATTTTAAATAAATAGTTGGCTTCATCTTAAAATCATACATGCCTGTGTGTTTGCCATAAAAAGAGCAAATATTTTACTTATGGATCAAAACATGTCTTTCAAGAAATAAAAACATTACTGTATTTATCCGATGAATTACTTCAAGTTGTCGATTCAGTAATACAATGCAATGCGTTCTTTGCTCACCCAGAGAATGTTCGGTTGGCAATGTTTGTCGATGAAAGAGAACATATTCTGTAGCTCAGTTACAGAAGGATCTTAAGAACAAGAAAAACCGTCTCAAAGAAAAAAAACACCTGTTAGAAATTTTGTACCACCAAAGATAAACTTTCAAGCTTCCAATTACTTTCAAAATATTAATTGATTTCTTGTGTGGTGTATCCTCCTCCATTTCTGTGGGACCTAAGTGAAGATGATATTAAATCACTCATCAATTCTGCCACTTCCGAGCTACATTGAAGTCTAGATCGGTTATGCCTTATTTCCCCAAAAAATCAGATTTTAAATGTGAGGTGCATATAAAAATAAAAAGTAAAAAACCCAGTAAGCCAAAAACTCCTACTCTCTACAAAATCTTTGTAAATAATTTTAAATATAATGTAAATACCACAACCAGCAATTGGATGGTTGGTTTGGTAGGGTCTGAGTGGTACTCGACGCGCAACCAGCTCCATGCGGAGAATTATCTGGATCGTTTTTGTTCAAGCCAAACGAGCAAAAGAATTGCACATTGAAAATTGCGAAAAATTGGTTAATTTCTGTTTCTTCTAAGACATTGTGCGAAAATAAAAAATTAGATTATTGATCAACATTTAATTGATTTAGATTATTTAAACCATAAAAATCTAAAGCTTGTTTATTTTAAAAAGCTTTAACTAACTTAAAAAATATACAATAAAAGCGTGATTTTTGCAATTTTTCATTAACTTTAAATACTAAGCGATAGCAGAAGGTGTACACAGATTTTAATTTTTATGGCGTTTTTCTTATTATTATGATAGTCAACTTTTTCCTCACTAAAGAGTTCCAAAAAAATTTTCTTACACAACCTATTGTACCTGCAAGCAACATTCACTAACAAAAAATTTGATGTCTCAAATGTAGGACAGTAATAATAGTAACAAGATTAGAAAGCAAAAATGTCTTGTTATTCTTTTTGTCTTTTATGAAATTTTACATGATGTCGTTTATATATATATATGTATATATTCTTTTTTTAGCATGGCTCGAACTACTATGAAATGTCTTGTATTTGTAAAAGGGTAACTTAAGAAAGCTATTGTATCGTATAGAGTACGACATACGCTGACTAGTGCTAGATAAAAAGTAGCTTATTTGATGTAATGCAAATGCAATAGTACGTATGGGTATACTGTTATACTAGTAATAATAAAAATCGATTATAGTTTGAATAGTCTAAGACCCACCATCCTTATTGGGCTTAACTTGATCCTTATTTTACGAAACTTAAATTGCAACAGCAAATTAGGGTGATGGAACTTCTACGACTCCTAGCAATGCTTTTACGCAATATCTTCTCAAAAATACGCAATGCTTACGCAACATCTTACGATTTAAAAGGTTTATATCTGGAGAAATCTTTCTTTACATAACCAAAATAGATATAATGTCGGTGATACTCTTACTTTTAGGCATAACAAAATTCTGCGAACTACCATTTCTAAACTTGTTCCTAGATAATTAAATTCAACCTTGAATGTAAGTTTATATTGCTTAAACCAATTGTAATATTGGACATATTTCTTTTCCATCTCTTGTCCAGTTTGGAATAATTTTAAGAGAATATTTTCTTTTTTTATATCTTGAGAAATTTTTGATTCATAGGTAGACCAAGTAAGATTAAGAACAACCCCGATACAACAGTATATACAAGAATTGCTTCCCTAAATTTATAAACAAAGGAAAATTTTTGGAGTGAATTATTATCAATAACTTTGACGCATAGAGCTTAGAAATAATTTATTTACTACATATATTATTTAGTTATCCCTTAAAAATAACTTTTTTATTTCAACCAAAACATTGTCATGAAAGCATTAGTGGGCTATGAGGTTTATCAAAATTTATTAGTCGGATTATATGGAAACAAAAGCCGTCAAAGATTTTGAACCACATAATATAGGAAACTTGTTTATGGGAAATAAAAGGGTGGGTTGAACTAACAAATGATTATCTGATAAAAATAAATAGAAAAGTGCAATTATTTAAATATTCAATAACAGAGAAAAAATCTAAATTAAATTTCCAGGAAAGGGGCTAAAATTTTGAATGACAGAGAATTGAATTCTTTTCCACTTAATTAAACTTCAGACATAATTCTGCGGTTAAATCAATCGATATAATATCCTGCCTTAACTATATCTGTTTTAAGTAAATAGGCCTTTTCGACAGATAATTGCATCGGTTTTCTTAACTTAATTTCCTTTTTATCGGTCACGGCGATTTTTAAGCCTCACTTTAGTTGCTAAAGAATAATTTTTTTAGAGAATTTTTTATTTGAATACGTTGAACTTTTTATTTGATTTGTTATTTTGTATTTCAAGTTAAAACTAGAGAGACAACATGATAGAAAAGTGTTCTTTGATGTAACTATCATAAAGTCAGTGTAATTTCATACTTAATCATCGAAGAGACATAATATTTATTCACGCACATAATGTAATCAAATTCTGCACGTGTTTGTTTTTTTACACCATGTTATGACAACACCAGTTGGTAAAATGGATTTAATAAATTGATTTTGGATAATCCATAATCAGTAGTGTTTAGATTAGCCGAAATTTAATGTATTTTTAGTGATCATTAATCTATGTAATTTAATGAATAAATATTAATAATTGATTATGATTAATGTATTTTAATGCATAAAAGATACATTAATCAAACCTGTTTATTACATAAAGGAAATATTGTATGTTCAATTAATTTTGAAGGTTAAGTAAATGTTAATACCTCCCATCTTTTAATTATATGAGTTTATTGATATTTAAGTTACAAAAGTATAGACAAAGTAACTGCTTCAAAAAACAAGCAAAACTTTTTAAATATTTGCTTACTATAAAATAATTTATCATGCAATTTTTAAAAGTATCATATTACACATCGATAGAGTAATTTATAAAAATTACTTTCTATTATGTAATGTTCCAGTGTTTTTAGTATTAGCTGGAATTTTTAGTATTAGCTGGTATTCAATAAAATATATATCTACCAATATTAAATTAAAGAGTGACATATATAATTTTATTGCTTATTTTACGAGGTGTTTAATTGTATATTTTGTTTGAATATTGTTTGTGGAATTTTTAAGAAAATATTAAACAAAAAGAAACATGAAATCCATGGATCATTTTTCTGTGTGAATATAAACTTGGACATTCTGCTACCAAGCAACACGAAACAATAATCCACCATTTGTGAAAGATACAGCTATTGTATAGACAGTGAGACGATGATTTGAGAAGTTCATATCAGGAGATATGAGCTTAAAATCGTTCATAATGATGTTCTAAAAACAAAAGTTACAGCTAACCTATTTACAATAAATGTTAAAGAACTTGTTGTAGATCTTGAAGAAAGTACAGTAGTTTGGAGACATATTGCTGCACTTGAAAGGGTGAAAAAATTGGCAAATGATGTGAGTTGACAGTTAGGCAGAAATTACAATTCTTGCAGATTTGGATAACATTTAGTATTCATCAAAGAAATTCTTCCTTTTTGAAGGATCTCATTACTTGTAATGAAAAGTGGATGCTGTATAATAATCGTAAACACTCAGCACAGTGGCTAGATGCATTTGTGAAGCCTAAATACGCACCAACACAAAGCTTACAGTCAAAGAAAATAATGGTGACGATTTGTTGGAAGCACAGGGAAGTTATTCATTACAACATCCTAGGAATAAATCAAACAATTAATGCACAGTATTGCTGTTGCATCAGGACTTCTTGTCAACAGAACCAGTGTTGGTGAATCGAAAATTCGTTATTCGTCTCCATGATAACATTTCCCAAATCCCACTCCAAAAACTGAAAGAGTTGAAATTTGAGGTATTGCCTCGTCCACCATATATACCAACAAGACTTGTGTCCTACTGATTATCAATGCTCTGAGCATCTAGAATCGTTTTTAAGAATAAATTCCAAAGCTGTCAAAGCATCTTTGCTGAATTTATCAACTATAAATCAAAAGATGCTCTTTGAAAGTGGTATAAAATACTTTGCAATTCACGGCAGAAGTTCATTGATGTATATGGAGTATATTTTGATTAAATATCTTCAAACAATTTGTGTTTATGACCTATTAAAAATTGTGTATTCAAAAGTTATATGGATCATACCAAAAGTATTTTTTCTCATGCTAGAGTGCAATGTTGAATCGAATTTATTTAAAGTATTTCCTGCTTAATAATTTAAAAAAAATGTCTTAGTAATTAATTTTAGCAATGAATAATTAAAAAAAATCTTATTATATCTTATGAAGCTTTGTAAACCTTAAGAAACTGATGAGTAAACATATCTAAATTATGATGTTCTGGTCTTATAGTGTTATAGGAAATAGAAAATTCTATAGAGGTGACTAGTTTGTGTTCTGTTAAAAATCAGTTTAAATGCCATGACTGTTATCCTACCTCGAAGATTCAATTCATTAAACAATTTATTAATATAAAATCAAATGAGATAATTTGTAGATGTCAATTTATTGAATAATATTTACTCGAAACTTTCAATTTATTACAAAACTTTCTAACTCAATAAAAGCTTAATCAATCAATTTGATCTTTTGAAACTTCATGAAGATATCCGAATATGCCATTTAGTGAAAATGAAGAGATAGAAATTAATTTGAGTAAGCTTATTCAATAAAAGCACAGCTGGAATTAAAAATCGATTGTTACAGTAGGAATAAAATCTTTACTTGCTTTTGAATATTTGTTACAGTGCAATAAAATTTATTGTTTTTTTAATTTATTATTTTAGAAAGTAATGCATAAATTTTAATAATGCATGTATATATATATATATATATTTAAAGATACAATGTAGATATACTTCTGAGTAATATATCCTGGAAATATCCTAGACAGTAAAGTAGTTTAATCCTTTTATCTCTTCATGTAAATGTCGTTTATAATAATCGGAGGAGCTTTTTAGCTATTATGATACCTGTGTGTACCATTTGTGACAAAAAGTTAAAATTAATGATGTTCGACTTTTGAATCTATTATAATAAAAAGCAATGAATTCTAGCAGATTGTGAATCTTGAAATTTAATGCTATAGATAATCTCAATATTAAAAAGAAATTGAATTATTTTATCAATTCATGCAAGTATCGCAGAATTTACAATAATGATGAACATTGTCTAGCAAGAAAGGTAAGATAAACAATGAAATATCTTGCTTTAAGAAACATTTATTTATTATTATTATTTCACCCAAATCTGTTAAATAGAGCTATCACTAATAATTTGAAACCAATAGATTCGTATCTGATAGGTCACTGATCACTAGACATGAGGGTTGATGAAATAGGTTCACCAAATCGGTGACTTATTAAAAGTTGTTTTTTTTTTTAGAAATAAAATAAATCGGATACAGATTTAATGATGCAAGACTCTCCAGGAAACCGCTGAACAAAAATGAAATCAGAAGACGACGATGACTTTTGTAAATTATGTTTGAAACAATCAAGAACTGACGTGGTAGAACAGAAACAATTGTCCAGAAAATTTCAGGGCAGTCTCCAAAAGTAGTTTTCATTGTCTGGCAAATTATCTTCCATAAATCTTCTCCATTGGCGCAACAGCCCCAAGGTGGGCCAATGTCGTCTGCCTACTGACAGATTTCGAGACAGAAAATGTTTTCTTTTTACGGGTTGGCAGCCCTACAACCCAACGCTCTAATCCTATTAGACCGGACCTATGGTTTAAAGTGTGCTCTTCAGTAAATCACTGTATGACACTTTTGAAACAGCACAAAACAGTTGAACAAATGATATGATATGCTCGATTTATGCAGCAGAGAAATGCACGTTATGTTAATGTGCTTAGAAAATGTCATGTTATTTTGTAAGTTCATGCAAAGGAAGAAATTTGACGTCAAATTTCTTCTTTTTTTTAGAAAAATTCAAAAAATTCTGAAAACTCTAACGTCGTTAATTTTTTTTACAGGCATTTAGCATTAAGACTTTTGAAAAAAAAGTGTTGATTTAATAGTGTGTTATGCATCGATTAAGAAGAACTACATAAAAACTTTCCTATTAGTATCATGGCGGATAAATTGCCTAAATTATTAACTAGTTTAATATCTTCATTAAAGTAAAATTATCAAAATCAGAAAATTCTATTAAATTCTGATAAATTTTTTTGAAATTACGTTTTTCCCTTAAGTTAGACTTTAGGTTAGTTGCAAAAAAATGAATAAAAATTGCATAAAAAATTATTTTGTTATCAATTCACGTAAAAAGAGGTTTAGGTTCATATCCTTAAAGAAAATTTAAAAAGCTCTCTCGTTTGAAATGTACGGAATATTTTAGCATTCCGTATATCTGTGGCATTTTTAATATTTAGTTTTATTATTTTGATTATTTAGAAATCTGAAAATATTCAGTTTTTATTTGAATTTTATTTACGTACTGGAAATTAGAAAATTATATTTTAATGATTGAAACTGTTTTTGGATAAACGACATTGTTGAAAAATCAGAAAGATCTGTGCATATAGAGAAGATATCTACACAAAACACAAGAAAAAAACTAATTGTAGGTGAATTTGTTTTGTGATTAGTATCACGTCTTCACAGCACGATCGTGATGTCTGAGACTTGGCTTTTCACATCATTTGAGCCACGTTCATCACCGCTGGCTGAGTTCTGGTCACACACTCTCAGATTGAATTAGGTGGGTTAACTGGACCTTCAAAAAATAATTGTTTCTTCGAGCGTATTATTAGATGGTCTTAGATGTAATAAAATATTAAACAGAAAAAGTCTATTACATTTAAAGGGGTGATTACGCATCAGGGCTTGTGTGAAAGCTGGAAGTAAAAACTGAAAACTAATAATTGCCAGTAAAAATTAAAACAAGAACTAAAATTAAGAAATTTAAATGCTGTAGTAATCTACATAATCAATATCTTTAATATTCAAAATATTCTATAATCTAGTCAAATTCTGGAAATGATTTCAACAGTTATTATTAAGAACTCTTGCAAATTAACGTAAAAAAATTAAAAGAATTTTAAATAACATAGGATTAACTTTTAGACAAACTATATGTATTGTCAGATTGCATAAAAATCGACAGCAATTTTATAAGAACCAACCGTTGTCCATTTATACGCAATCTGCCACCAATTATAGTATGTCTAAAAGTTAATTATAAGTATTTAAAAATTTTATCATTTTTTGCATTAATTTGCAAAGTACGATTACATAAGATACGTCTAAGAGTTTTTTACGTTAATTTGTCAGCTGATTACAAATATGAGACTTATTTTATAAGAAGTCTCACATTTGCAATCAGTTGACACTAAATACACTGGTGTCCAAAAGTTAAGCATAATTGATAATTACGTGAATAAAGAAGGAACTGTAAATCAAAATGGCGGGAAACGTGATATGCGAATGTAAAATGGTTATAAAATAAGAAAACAAATCAAAAGAACGATAATAATTAATTTTATTATCCAAAGTAGCAGTTTGAAAGAAAACTGAACATAGCAAGGGTTCACACTTTAAAGAAAAAATGAAAGAAAACATTAAATAAAATACTGATGCTGCAGTTTAATAAGGCGTGTGGTCACCTCTGACAGCCAGGCACGCTGCACAGCAATTTACCATACTTGCTATGAGATGATGAATGAGTTGTGGGCTCAAACGGTTCCAAGCTTCTTGGAGAGCTCTCTTCAGTTCTGTAACGGAGCTTGGTGGGTGCGAAAAGGGCTGCAATTTGTCTCCCGAGCATATCCCATACATGCTCGATAGGATTTAAATCAGGGGAGTTCGCAGGCCACGACATGCGCTGGATGTTTTCCGTTTCAAGGAAGTCATCAACCAGCACCGATCGGTGACATGGCGCATTATCATCCATGAATATGAAGTCAGGACCGACAGCACCTCGAAACAAGCGAACATAAGGCTCAAGAACTTCGTCTCTGTATCTTTGACCAGTCACAGACCCCGTGTCAAAGAAATGGAGGTCTGTGCGGCCGTCCTTCATGATGCCTGCTCATACCATTACTCCCCTTGATGGAAAATGATGTCTTTCCGTTATGTTTCTTGGTTCAAAACGTGTTCCACGTTCTCTCCATATCGTTACCCGACGAGAATCACTACTCAGACTAAACCGGGACTCGTCACTGAGCATCACATTGGCCCACTCTCCCACACTCCAATGTTGATGCTTCAAACTCCAGTTCAAACGAGCGCGTTTATGCGCAGACGTGAGGGAATGCAAACTGCTGGTCTTCTGGCATACAGGCCAACATGATTGAGTCTCCTGTAAACAGTTTGTCTCGAAATTCGTATTCCTGTGGCGACTGTGAGCGCCGAACCCAGTGGTCTGGCAGTACTGCCCCTCTGACGTCGCGCACTTATTACCAGATATCGGTCTTGGCTAGGGGTTGTGGCTCTCGGACGACCTGATACTGGTTGTCAGGTAACATCTCCCGTTCTTTGAAACCTCTGCCACAGTCTTGAGATCACAGACTGGTCCACATTCAAAATTCGAGACACTTCGGTTTGTAATCGTCCGGGTTCCAGCATTCCAACAATTCTTCCTTTCGCAAACATGTCAATTGGCGTCTTTGTGCCATCATTCACCTTGTTTGATGGTTAACAACGTTCCTTCGCACAGCAGTTGCACGAAACTTGACTGAACTGCCTATGCTGCGTGAATCGGTTTCTCTGCGTTCCGACATGCGCAGGTGTTTCGCGCAGGACGTAGTCGACTGAAAAGTTTTGCATAAACCCAATGTTTCTTCTTCACCCAATTAATATCCGCAAGAAATTTGGAATAATTTTAAGAATATTTACTCCATGTTTTTCGCATTTTACGATTTATGCTTAACTTTTGGTCACCAGTGTATGTTGTTAAATAAACTTTGACGATGTATTAGTTCATTTTTTGACTGTTATTCTTATTTGCTATCTTAAAATTTAATTATGTTTGTTCCTTAATTTCTGTAAAGAAAAACAGCAAAATAAATTTTAATTTATGAGCTTTGAAGTTACTTTTTCCAGTGACTGTCTACGAAAAGATTATTTAAAAAAAACAAAGAAAAAAATTCGATGAAAAACTTGTTTTACAAGAAGTAATAAAATCGTTTAAAAAATGAATAATTTTATATGGCTTTTCTATGAGCAGAAAAGCACTATTTTAATTTCTTTATGCCAACTCTAAAAGTATTTTGAGGATAAGTTTCCAATTTTTGATTTTCAATTGCCAATTCAATTGAAACCACCGCACCGGAAACGTTGTGGATATTTCTGCAGCAGTGTCATAAAAAAAGTTTAATTCCTTCTATGATTTTTAATCAATCTAATCTAATCTTAAAATTGAATTTGTATAAGGAAACACCACAATAAATTTTAATTAATGAAGACTGAAATTGCTTCTTTCAGAAAAGATGTACAAAGGAATTACAAAGAAAACAGAGGAGACAGAATCAGCTAAAAATATTTGCGATGTAGAAAATAAAGTGCTCGAAACAATAATTAAACTTAAATATCAGAACCATCTGAAGAATGTTGAAGTTTACAGATAACTTTACAAGAACATTGAATAAAATAAAAGATACATATAATATTTAAAGAGTAAATATTTTTGACAGTTTTTGGCTGATTTCATTTATTCTTTATGCATACTATATAATACATTTTATATTAACTCGATTTATATTTATAACAACATAAGTAATATAACTAAGCCTTTCGAAAGGGATAAAATTACAGTTACCTGTATTGCATTTACATTTGTCTATATTTCTATTCGTCAGTCACTTAGTTTTGTTTCTCAGGTTTTGTTTCCTGTACTTTGAGAAAAAAAGTACTCACAGAAATAACAGATTTTTCTAAGAAAACACGCATCGTTTTAAATCCTGAGATTTTTATTCCGTAATCTAGGTCGTAAAAATAAACTACATTTTGCCGAAAAAAGGTCATTTATGGTTAAAAACCCACTATTTTAATGAACTTTTTAAGCCTCCACGTAATGAGAGATGCACCCGTATCTCTTTCAAACCACCATGCCTACCCTAATGGCACAGCGAATCCTCAACCCAAATCTCTTCAGCAATTCTAATCGCCTTCTTTTCTTTGTGGTTCTCTTTAAAAATTAAAGTTCCCCTCAGAAGCTCAGTGAATCTTTGTGGTAACATTTACAGATGATTGCCTTTTCAGAATTTCATTAAGCAGCTATCAAAGGGATCGCAATAGACCTTGAATCAATCAACTTTATTAACGACAATCGATGTCCTGAATGTCGCCTGTAATGAAGACAAATTGTTCACGGCTCCACCCTTGCCTGTGTGCCTTCATGTTCTGTCACATTGTCCTGGCCCCAATAATACAAAAATCTCATTGAACCCTCCTTTTGTTTCTCTCCAGGAAGGGACTTCTTAACGATTGGAAACATTTTAGTGACTTCCCTTTGCTTTTCTTTTGTTTCAGCCGGGATTACAATTTGGGTTCGGAATCCATTCTTTAAAAACACTTTTACAACAGCCAAGATATTGGTCTGGAAGTGCTAAAAGGCTTCTACGTTATTAAATACTTACAAACAATGTGTATACCGTTTTATTTAAAAACACTTATAACTATGTGATTTTTAGTAGTATCCAAACATTTCAAAAATTGAATGGTGTGTTGTAAATTTTGTAAGTTCAAGTTTGTAATTTTTATTGCATTTGAAATTCATTTCCTGGGCTCTAGACATTAACATTAACTAAGAAATGAAATAAGAACTGATTAGAATTTCGTCTTCCTGTGAACTATTAAATTAAAAATGTTTCTCTCATTTTAAAAATTCACACTCTCTCAGTATATTAAATACTTATAAAAAATGGAATTAATATTTTTATGTTAAAATAAAAACATATAAACAACACATTACAGGCACATGTGATATCCTAAAATTGTATATTCTTTTGTATGTATTTAATTTTGCATCCAAATTTAAATATTTAAGCATTCAGTAAAATGTTTTGAGAACTAGACACTGAGACATTAACTTTGATTGGAATTGAAATTGATTATTAACTAACTAAAGTGTATTTGACAGTAAAATATGTAAAACTTAGGATATAATTTTTATTTAAATTGCAAATGTATAATTCTAGAGACAAATGTGCATTTTGACATCATTGGTAAACTTTTGAAATTTCTTATTCATAGTATGTGAAGGAAAATCAAAAAAATATTTAATAAAATTGTAATGTTTTCAAGTTCATAAACATCGTAATGTTTTCAAGATTTTTACACAATATATAACTAATTAAAAGTAGAAAATATTTTTAATAAAATTCAATTTGTTATTTAACTATAATCGCTTTTGGTACGTCCTATACAAAATGACAATCGAACATTTTTGAATCAATTCTGTAAAGGTTCTTTCAAAACACCACTGCGATCCTATAGAGTTGGTGAAATATCTATTATAGCCCAACTAGAAAATGACTCACAATACACGTTTCATTATCGGTTTTGTTCATTGATTGTAAAAAAGAATACAGCAATTGCTTTTTTATTGTAATGTGAAATGAGAGTATTTATGTCATTTACTCTGTATTTCTTTCCTCAACTTTTAGCTATACATTCCTGAATAAAAATTTTTGACTGGGGTATGCTGTCTTCCATAAAGTTTGAGACGTGAATTTAGAATCCCTCTGAATGGATTTTGATATTACTTCCATTGAATTACAGCAAAATGATTCTTATCATGCATAGTGAAATATGCATTTTCCTGTTATATTGAATTCAAATGCCCACAACATACACAAAAAAATATTTTGGTTCTGTAATTTTTCACTTTTTTATAAGAGGCTAATAAAAAGTTAAAATTTAATTTAAAATTTTTTTTTCCATGCAAATAATAGATTTTAGTACCTTATCTGTGCAGTTACATAGTTACATTAAATGAATGAATATGCAAAGCATTTCTTCACTTTTATTTCAATCAAAAACAGTAGCATCAAAAAAATTCCATTAATTACGAATTTAAAAATTTTTATAACAAAAATTTATCTATGTATTATTATTATTCTTGTTAATAAAAAAGTATCCATGCTTTTAATTGAATTAAAAATTTAATTCAATTGATTTTTTCATTTTGATTTGTCTAATATTACTTCATAGTATGACATCTGTTAAATTTTAAAGGTATACCAAATTATATCATGATATTTAAATGCTGGCATATTGCCAATTTTGAGAAAATCTAGTGATCTGGAAAAATAATTGTAAACTTTTTCTATAAGTTACTAAAAATAAACAAAAACTCATTCAAATGTTACATCGTAAAAAAAGGAATTCTAATGATAAAAATACTATATCAAATGTACAAGTTTTAAAAAGCTGGAAGGAAACTGAAACTTAAAAACAGAATATAAACTTATCTGAATTATAAAACTTAAGCATTCGCGGATAATCGTTAAAATTGCAACACTAAGAAGGAAAAGTCAAATAGCTGAATTATACTTATTGCACAGTTATAGTTCCATAGAGGAAGAAATATTTAAACGGCTAGGTTAAATTCCAGTACTTTTTATGATCTTAAAGCCTTTTAAAGAACAAAAAAATACTTTACAAATTTTAAAAAAAAAAAATTCTTTGTCATTTTGACAATCCAATTGTCTGATTTACAACCAGCAATTTAAATCAAAAACAAATCTATAACGTATGTGTGAAGAATGTTTAAAAATCCACTTTAATTCGTTATCCAATTAAAAAGAAGAAAAGTATAAATATAAAATAAATATTTTAATAATAAATACTAAATACTTTTGTTAAAAAAAAAAATTGCAGAAAAAAAATATTGCAGTTCTTCCAAAATTAAAGAAAAATAGAGGCTCACGAAGAACAATTTTTATTTAAATTTTCTTAATTTAATGAAGATTTTCTATGATTAATTTTTTAAAATTTAAAATATTTCAAGCTGAACATTTTTTTTAATTTAATGGAAATTATTTTTACGTTTTGAATAAATACTGAAACAATGGCAGAAATGGATCGATATCCAGTGTGAGGTTTTGTATTAAAAAATAAAAAGAAATTCATGAATTTTTAAGAGGAAAGATAATATTAGCCATGATTGCCTGTCAACTTAGGAGAAAAGTATGAGGCTCAGATATTACAAAACAGAAGGAAAAAGTTTCTGCCTGCTGATAATTCCCTTTTCAGTATTATTATATCTTTAAAAATGTTATTTGAATTTAAATCAATAAAAGGATACACTTTAAAAATTTCACAAGATAGCCTTATTATTTTTCTTATTATTTGTTTCCAACAACTTATTTGGAATAAGTTAGAAACAAACTAATATTTTATATGAGGAGTTGTTGTCTTCTTTCTATCTGGCATGTTGGGTCTCCACGAATAAAAACACGAAACAAAGATATGATGGCAGTGAGGGATAATGTCTTTATTAAACGATAGAAATGTAAAAACGCGCCAGGTATTTGTGCATACAGGAAAAACTAGAAACTTAAGAAAATCTACTTCAATGAGAGACCTCTGACATTAATTCCCCACAGGCTTTATTCGTTTTTCAAAGCAACAATTTCATAATAATCAAGACATTTACAAGAATTTAACTAATATGTAGCATAAGATATGTAATATTTTTAAGGCAGTTTGAGAAAACTGGAAAGCCCATCACAAGGTTTTTCGGGTCACCTTGAGCAACCTCGCTTCAAGCAAATCGTTTAAAAACGAAAATTCACTGCTTTTACTGCTGCAAATTGGCTAAACAACTAACATTATAGTCATGGTATAGTCCTTCTGTCAAATTTATGTTAATGTCTGCAAGATTTCAAGTACAATTGAAATAAAGTGTAAAATTATAGTCATGGTATAGTCCTCTGTCAAAAATTGTGTTAATGTCTGTGAGATTTCAAGTAATAATTTATAAAATAAAGTGTAATTTGCTTGTTTAATAACTGCTATGAATTAAGAAGTTGCAAAAATTTAATAATAATTCATTCTTTGGCATTTTGTAGCAACCCACTTCCCTTATAATAACAAAATTACATAAGAAATATTTTCCATCTGTGTTGTTGAAGCTTACCATATTTCAATACTTACCATCTTGATTGTTAGACATATTCATAGCATCTCGTACTCCCCATACCTAATCTCTGTGGTGCCAATTTGAACTCGAGAATAAATCTAGTACCTTACAGCAAGCAGTAAAATCTGATTCATACATAACAACGGAATTTTTGTTATTCATAGAAAAAGTATACATTTACTTTATAAATTAAATAAGAAAAACATTCATATAGTACTGAATATATTGATACGATGTCTTATAAGAGCATAAAGATCAAATATGAAAAATAAACTGCAAAGTTTTGATATATTATAATATGATAAATTCACGAAACTCTTGATAAATCATCTTTATGTTAATCAAAATTCCTATAAACATAGAAAAGAATAAAAAAAAAAAAAAAAAATCAAAATACTGCATGCTAGCAATATAAACTATAAATCAGAATAAAC
>BPLR01014539.1:0-28229 GCA_021605095.1 Caerostris extrusa
TTTACTGAATTTCCTCCACCGATCGTTCCGGGCTATTGTATCATGTTGACACTTGAAAAGAAAATTCCGGAGGGAGAATTACAGGGTGACAACAGGACGGCAGCTGCCACTATTTTGAAAAACTCATTTTGAACAGACATAGTTATTACTATTTAGTAAATATGCTTGCTTATATGTGTATGTGTAATTGATGTAGCAACTCAGACTCTTCGAATGCTAGTTCTTCTGTGTTTTTTATTTCATTTCCAGCTTTTGTATTAATACTTTCAGCAAATTATCATCATCAGTGGCGCAGCAGTCCAATGGTGGGCCAGGGCCGTCTTTTTCTGGCATATTTCGAGACACTAGATGCTTTCTTTTTACGGCGTAGAGTTGTCAGCCCGATGCTCAACAGCCACATTAGACCGGGAAAAGTGGATTCCGAACCACTACAAAACATCCACAACCCCCGCCTGGATTCTAAAACCCGAAGCCTGTGGCACCGAACGCTACTCACAGGCCATAAAGCCCCTAAGCAATTCATACAGATATAAAATAATCTTCGAAGAAATAGATTTGAAAATTAAAAATACAGATATAAAAATTTGAACAATAATTTTTTGTTATTCAAATTGACTTTTGACATAATTTTTTAAAACTTATTTTAACAAAATTGATTAATCTTGATAGACTTCGCCATACATAATACTAAATTGTTATTTTTATTATTTGCAGTATCTTTTTTCTTCTTCTTCACTTGCGCAACAGCCCCATGGTGGGCCAAGGCAGTCTGTCTACAAGCAGATTTCGAGACTGGACAGACTTTTCTTTTTACTGGGTTGGATTGTCAGCCCTACAATCATATTAGACCAGAACTTTCTGTTTAAGGTGCATTCCGAACCACTATAAACGTCCATTATCATCGCCGAGACTCGAACTCCAAGCGTCTAGGTGCAACCGAGAGCCAGAGTGCTAGTCACTTAGCCACCAGGTCCATTTTTATCATCTACTTTTCTAAATTCTTTTTTACTTTTATAAATTTTGCAAATCTATTGATTGTAGAATTTATAATTAAAATTAAAATTTATTGTTCAGTAATATCTGGTAAGCTATATATAGTAATATCTGTATTTGTTTGCAATATATAGTAATATCGGCTAAAGTATCTGAATGTATAACTTCAAAAAGAATTTAAATTTAAATGAAATGATTTTTTATTTTAAAATGTTATTCATTGTAGCTCTTGTATTTGTTTGTATTTGTATGTGTATATATGTGTATATTTATACATACATGAATATCTTTATATATATAAACAGGCATATAGGATATTAAAATATTATCAAAAAAGGAAAAAATAGAAAATTTATAAATATAATATGAAAATTTTTTTTTAAAAATATATTGTTTTAATTATGTTACTAATATAATAATATTGTTATTTTATTGTAAAGTAGCTGAATTTATTACTGGTTTTAAATTTAAATAAAATTTAATATATTTTATTTCAAAATGTTCTTCTTAACTGTAGCTTTCCTTTTTATTTTGCATATACATGCATATATATGTATATATTTAAAATAGAAAATATATTTAAAATATATCTGCCAATACATATAAGATATTAAAATATTGTTATTTTCAAAAAGGAAAAAAAAATTTATTTTTATTTAAATAAAACATAAATTTTTTATTAAAAAACATTTTAATTATGTTCCTTAATATAATAATATTGTTTTATTTGCTGTAAAAGTAGCTGAATTTATTATTTTAAATTTAAATAAAATATATATTTTTTTATTTCAAAATGTTATTTTTTTTTTAGCTTTGGTTTTCTTTTTTTTGCTTTTGTATATATGTATATGTATATATTTATTTATATATTTATATCTTTATAAATATACAAATACATATAAGATACTAAAATATTATCAAAAAGGAAAAAAAAATATGCATAACATGAAAATTTTTAAAAAAATATTATTTTAATTATGTTACTGATAAAAATAATATTATTTTTTGTTGTAAAAAGCAGCTGAATTTATTATTTTAAATTAAAAAAATTTTTTTATTTCAAAATGTTATTCTTTGTAACTTTTGTCTCTCTATATATATATACAAATACATAGGTATTTAAAATATTATCAAAAAAGGTAGAATAGGAAATATATGTATAATATAAAAGTTCTTTTTTAAAATATGTTATTGTAATTACGTTGTTAATATAATACTATTATTTTTTTTGTTGTAAAAGTAGCTAAATTTATTACTTTAAATTTAAATGAAATATGTACTATATATATATATATATATATATATATATAAATTAAATTTGCTGATCTAAATTTAGAAAAAGTATTTGTGTTATTTCGTATTTGGTTCTAAAGAATTCTTTCAAATTTTGAATTTGAAATGTGTAAATAATTTTAAATAATGCATAGGTTTTTTTGACGGTACTGTGAAGTATGTAATAATTTTAAAATAACTTCATTTCATTATGTACGTACTTTATATTATTAATTATTTTATATTAATGTTGGTATGTAATAATTATACGTAATTATAAACATTTACAAAGCTAAAGAATTCGTATTTAAACATGAAAAGTAAATATTAACTATAATTTGAATGAATATTTTAATAGTGATTAAAATGTATCTTATTGGCAAAAACATAATGGATTCGAATCTGTTCTAATTATTCTTTAATTTTGCAAAATTTCAACTATTGTCAACGATAAAAATTGTAGAGAGAAATAAGAATATTTTGTATAATTTAAAATAATTAATTAAGGCTGGTAAATTATTCCATAATGCCAAAAAATAATTTATTGTAGAGTTATTATTCAAATATTCAAAAATTAATAATCTAAATTAATGAAAATTACAGCATTGATTCCTTGTTAGTTAAATCAAAAGAAATTTGTTAGATTTTTATCGTTGCTGTCTTTTATAAAACACTTTTTAATTCAGAATTTTTATGCCTTCTTTTTATACCGAAAAATTTTAATAAAATTTTTAGTCTTAATTATTGACTGTATTTCAATCATTAAAATATATATAATTTTAATCAAAATAACATGAATTTTATAATTGCATTTAGTAATATGTATAAAACTTGTAAAAGCAATTGTCAAATTTTTAACAACAATCTTTAAATAACTTGCAAGCATGTATGATATTTATTTGATACATGTATTATATGATATTTGATTTATGTGAATATATATTTGATTTATTATATTTATTTATACATGCAGATATTTTGATTTTATTTAATTTGATGTATAAAATTATCTGCATAAAATTATCTAAGAAAATAAATGCACATTTTATGCATTTTTTTTTCATGAATTGTAAATTATATGCTCAGTAATAAAATTGTTTTAGTATGATATGCAATTCTTTTAAAATACTTTCATTGAGTTAAACTATATTTACAAGTTTTTTTCATTTTAATATTTGATAATACTGGTCCTTTAATTTGTAGTATAATTTATTATGATACAGATCATAAAAATTTCTGATTTATTATGTCAGTAAAGATGATTATGTGAGTAAAGATGATTTATATGTGTCTATAAGATAAAAATATATTCCTTGGTTTAAAAAGAAAGTTCTCTTGGGGGCCAATGGTTTCATAGGAATCTAGCATTTCTTTTATAACTGCACTTGTAGTGTGTTTCTAGTCTACCAAATTAAGCCTCAAGAATATTCATAAAATTACGTTTAAAAACATTCATCATGGTTTCTAAAAAAAGTTACACATTTTTTAAATTCTGGTATCCTTATTTCATTCATAAATTTTAAATTTGGAATTTTTTTAATAGGAAACTGTTTGCTGAAGCATTTATGTATATAAACAAGTAAGATAAAAACATTTTTTTAAGTCAATTCCTACTTCTTTTTCACTCTATTGCAGAAAGTCCTTTATAAATAATTTTGATTCATTTTTAAATTTATCTGCGCCATCTATTGGTAGATATATGCAACTTAAATCTAGAAAACTAAAATTAATTAATTAAATTTAATATTAATATTTAACAAACTGAATAAATATTTAAAAAACTGTATTAACATCAAGTGTCATCCACTACAAGTTCAAAAAAATGTATTTGAACTTGAGTGGTTGATTAAAAAGTAGTTTATGAACGATTGGAAATTTGAACAAGATATATATAGAAAGAGTGTGAGCTAATAGAAGGAATTGAATAAGTAATTAAAAGCTTATTAAAATGAAATTTAAAAATAAATTGATGAATAGTTTAACACAAAATCATAATGTTAAATTATTAATGTAAGATATTAAATTCTTCATAAAAAATCCTGGAAAAGTGAGTAAAAGCAGTAAATTTTTTAAACTTTAATATTTCAGTTTTTTAAACATTACAACTTTTCAACAATCAAACATTAAAGAATATTTTTCCATAAATTTTGAACTTAATTCTAGTAAGTTAAGAAAACTCGATAGAAAAATTATTTCTCAATATTGTAGTTTTCAAACAGACAGACCTTTCAGATTTCAGATTTCATTTGAAGTTGAATAAATAATTCATAACGAAATTCATTATAAAAACCACAAATTATTCAAAAGTAAGATTTATTTATATTTTCGGAAAACTAATGTAATATAACAGACGTGTATTCTGTATTTCAATAGAGCTATCTTAGTTATGTATGGCTAGATTCGCTTTTCTAACTTTTGAAAAATAGTTCCATTCTTACATTAATTGTCTTGAACAAGACAGAATGAAGTGCAACTAAAAAGGGCCAAGGGATTTTTTTTTTTGAAAGTAATAATTAATACTTAAAAATTTTAAGAAAATATTGCCAATTAATATCAATTCCATACTTAACTAAAAAAAAAAGAAGAATATAGTTAAGTTACAAAAGTTTCGTCCTATGAATTTTAGATTTTTTAAAATAAATATTTATATTGGTTCTAATATTTAATGATATTGAAATAATATTTAGATTGGTCTGATAATTTTTTTCACAGCTTTCTATAGAGCAGGGGTCTCCAAACTACGGTCCGCGGCCAAATACGGCCCACCAGTGTCATCAATCCGGCCCGCGACAACAAATAGCTTATTGTTTCTGTAATAATTTTTACAACTACTACTGTGCCCGAGAAGAAAGACGAATCCTTTTGAGGTCTTTTGAGTTTAGGGAATAGCCAGAAGTCGCACGGTGTGAATACGGTGGTTGTGTAACGATATGGGTTTCATTTTTGGCGAAAAAGTTAGGAAGAATCAATGCAGTGTGAGCTGGCGCATTCAGTGTTTTCGGTACCAATCCAGATTTGAAGCGTTTTGAGGCCCAAAATAGAATTGACCGATCCTTTTGGAATTCAGACATCATCAGCAAGATCTTATTGTAAATAGACTGTTTGCAAGTACCAATTCTTTAATGTTTTGGATGTGAGCTTCGTCGGCTGAGGTTGAAGGTCGACCAGACGGCTCTTGGTCTTCAACACGTTCTCTGCCTTCTTTGGACTATTCATACCATTTATAAACATCTCTTTCCGATATAGGAATGCTCGCTGAATGCCTTCTGAAACATTGTATACGTTTCCGCAAACAAAATTTAATGCAAGTTCTTTGCTCAATTAATTCAGACATTTCAAAAATCGCCGGAATCAATTTTAGCATCTCACAAAGCCAAGCGTAACTCAAACACGAATGAATATTTTGAAGTGAAATTTTACACAGATGTTGAGGACAGTGCCAGAAATCAGAAAAAAAAAAAAAAAAAAAAAAAAAAGGTGAAATTCCATAATTCTCGGGAATTTTAAATTTAAAATTGGTCTTACTTTTTGGACACAATAGTACTTTACTTGCTTCGTTTGCAAATTTCCACAATTGTCATTTAAAGAAGTGTCAGTAAATTATTATAATACTTAAGATTTGATGAATTATGGTGGTAAATGATCCATTGTTTCGTAAACAATTTACTTTTTTTCTCATTTTTGAATAATATAAAAAACAATTTCTTTGCCAAAAGACTGTTAATTGTTTTAAATGACTATTTATTTTAATTTTTCATTAGAATCGAATATCATATTTATTTTTGCTGGATTTAACAATTCGTATTTCGAACAAATGAAAAATATTATTCAATACACAATACACAATACAATACAATTTATGTGTATCCTACTTTTCTGAATGAAACATGGCAAACTTCCAAAATTTTCATCAAAACTCCTAATAAATATTATTGAAAAAAAAAAAAAAAAAAAAAAGAAATATCTCTAGGCCAAAGAAATATTGAAGAATCCCTTCAAAAAGAGAGTTGTTTACCAAAGTATGGTGTAAAAGTGGTCTGGCTGATATCTAGTAATTCAATAAAAAAAAATGCATTTTTCTTTAAGTGGGGTAAAATCGCATCGGAGTTTAATAATAATCAGAAGAAATACTTCCAGGTACTCTAAATTTCTGTTTGTGGTATTTCTTTTTTATTCCACTGCTCTTCATTTGCAAGGGCTTTTCTGAATGCATACCTAAAACGTAATCATTTTTCAATTATTGATATCCCTCGCTAATAAGGGTCCTTTCAAGCTAAGAAAATCCCTATTCCTTACTATTTCACTTTGTGTCTATATTGGATAAATAGTGCCTATATTGGATAAATCGGATTTGTTATCTTTATCTCAAAACTAAACTTTCAAGATAATGTTTTGGCAATAAATATATCTATTGTTTACAGTTTATTTTTCTACGGAAAATATTTTTCTGAACTCTAACTTTCTAATGTTTCTGTCATTCCAAAATATGTTTCATATTATAAGATCCTCATGAAATAACTAATCAAACATGCTTATTTCGACGAAGAAAAAAAAAATTGTCAAAGATTTTGCGAAACTATACAAATTATGCGGTCATCACATTAAATCTGATTCACTTTATTAATATAAATTACTCTGAAAGGAATTAATAATGTACATAAAATTACGAAGATTGATTTTTATGTTAAAAAATGTATTTTAATTTAAAAGTTTATCTGATTGGATATGCACAATATGAATGCGATACACAAAACAGGGGGAATTGTTTTAAAATTCTTAGTGAAAGAATTTTGATTTGTATTAATAAAAGAAAATTACAGGATGATAAAAATTTTATCAAATGAACATTTATCAACATGGCTTATAATTTACGAAAGGACAAAATTGTTTCTGGTTCACTTTATTGAAAATCATCTTTTTGTCCATGAAAAATATCTCATTCAGGCCGCCCCATTCATCATTATGATCAATTGGCTTCCTCCATTGATTTCCAATCAATTTGTTCATGTAATTAAAAATGTCTATAGATCCTTAGAAATGTCTATAGAATGTTTTCTGATTATGCCAATCACTTCTATAGAATAAGTAATGTTTACTTGTTTTTTTCAAGTTGTACGGAAGGACAGTGACATGATCCTCTACCTACACTAAAGAATATTTACATTTTAGTTGTCCTCTTCATCTTAAAACAAATCTTAATAACATTTTTGACCTGATTTTATCCCAATAAATTGCTTATTTTTGTCACCAAACCGGCATTTCTTCCATTTTAAAGAATTTGTTGAAATATACTACCACTGGCCGAAATGGAATAAAATAAAATAAAAATAAAAAAATATTTTTTTGTTAAGTGAACTTACTCAAAAGTTCATTTATTCTTTTAGAAATTGCATTTTTGTCTAAGAGTAATTATTGGATGGTTTGATATGGAAATAAAATATCGTCCATATTTAATTTATATTCTTTCACAAATTCTCTTTCACCATTTTTTTCATATTACTAGTATATAACAGGTTTATGAAAGATTTACTGGAAAACACATCCATAGAGTCCAAGTCAATAGCAGTCAGTACTCTTTACTAATGAGTCTACAGTTTGTTTGGAAAGTAACTCAAGAAGATTGACAGCAGCTGGTAATCTGTTATTATACCAGCCAATGAAGTATACAGATTTGGTGTGTCCAATGTTCGTGTAGAGGCAGACTTGTCATTGGATAGACTATATATTGTCCTAAGGGCCACTATTACTGTACAATTATTCAAAGATGGCATTCATATCAAATTGTCCTTAATTATGAAGCTGCATATATTGATTCTCTTCATTTTACCGGGCTATAAGACTTCACCCCACAGAGCCTGTTCAGATGGCCTTGGCCCACATGAGGTTGTTGCGCCATTGAACAAAAAAAGAATGTAACTTATGTTTTAAAATAAGAAATCAAAAATTTAGATCTTATATATTTCAGAAGTGATAATGTTTGTAGACTGCCTTACATGCGAAAATGAGAAAGGAATTATTTCAAATATAAAAACATAAGGAACTAATTATCTGAGAAGAATTAAATGCTTTATGTTAAGAAGCTTGAAGAAAGATAAATATTCAAAATACCTAATAAGAAGTAATTGCACTTATGAAAAAATTGAGACTGAAACTTTTTAATGAAAAATATATTAATTTTTCCAGAAGAATTTAATTAAGAAAGCGCCACATTACCTCGAAAAGGGCAGCAAAATTTTATGAGAAACACTTGCAGGCACAATCTCTAGAAGATTATCTTCTAGTTCCTCTCGAGCAGGTCGAAACAAATTCCAAGTTAGGGATTTGCCTTGCTCATTTCATAGATAAAAAAATACACCATAGGAAATTGAAACATATAAAGTTAATGAAAATCACATAAGGAATATAAAAAAAAAATTATATGAAATGTACAGATTTGAATATAAGTTAAGGATTTTCTGGCGTTTATCTGTAAAAATAAATTTATACGCTAAATTTGGTTGAAAAAATAGTCGACAAAGTCGGAGATAATTGACTTAAAATGCAGTCTGAATATCAAAGTCCACTGCAGGTAATATTTTCTGGTCGACAGGGAGGGGTGTGGCCTGATGACCAGTAAAAAAGAACCCCAGTAAGAAGAAAAACATCTCCTGTCTCGAAATCTGCCAGTAGACAGACGGCCTTGGACTACCATGGGGCGGTTGCGCCAGTGAAGAAGAAAAGAGGTTGTCATTTGTATCACGTTATTTATTATGTTTCATTCTTTTCTTTTAAACTCTCTCTCTCTCTCACACACACACACACACACACATATATATGTATATATATATATATATATATGCCTCCAGAAAATCCCCCAGGGATGATACCTTTATGTTGCAACTTTGTTCCGAGCCCAATGAAGCTGTAATTCTGGCAAACAGATGTTTCCTGAATAACGGAAACGTTGACATATTTAATTGTTTACAGAACGAAATTCAAAATTTCACATAATTAAATCAGATTAAATTTAAAACATATATTAACAAACACATCTATTAATATATAATATATAAATGTGGAATTTACTAAAGAATTTGTTTTTGTGGCGTTATTGAATTCCTCTTCAATAAGAATGTATTTTATTTTAAGAGGACTATATTTGAAGAGAATATATTTACATTTTTTTCGTCTCTTTCATTTATTTCATTAATTAAATACTCAAAATCGTTTTAAACGAGAAATTAATGCTCTAAACTTTAATAAATACTCAATTTAGCAATTAAATGGATTGTGTTTTCCTACCCACTTCAACGACCATCTGTTCGCAGATAGAATAATAAAGAATTCCATTTTAGGATAAAGAATCCCATTTCAACTAATATTAAGGAATTTAATGTTTTTATAATTCAACACTTAAATTATGATTGAGTTAGTAAATTTGAAAAGGTTCATCTTAGGGGGAAGAAAAGTGAAAAGTGATTAAAAAAATTATTTTCGTATAGCATAGAAAAATAAAATATTAATATTTTGGATCATTTGCACCTGCTAAAGATAGGCGTTATTCATAAGCTTTTTATCTGCATTTTCCGACTGACAACGAAATAAGATTTCTTTTTACACGAGTTAGACAATGGAAAGCTCAAAATCGATTTAAACGAAAATCAGTGCTCTAAACTAAAACTAAATACTAAATACAACAAGAAGTAAATGGATTGCGTTTTACATCCCACTTGAAAATCCATCTGTTCACAAAAATCCCATTTTAATAAATCTTAAGGAAATTAATGTTTTTAAATTCAGCACTTAAATATTAAAAGGTTCATCCGAGAGGAAATAAGAGTGAAATGGGTTTTAAAAAATTATTGTGGTATTGCACAGAAAAATAAATGCTTTATACTCTGAATCATCTGCACCTGTTAAAGACAGGCGTTGTTCCTAAGCTTTTATCTGCTTTTTTTCCCACTGATAAAAAAAAAAAAGATTTATCTTTACTGGAGTCGGATAATTAGATTTATATGCACTCGGGCATTTAACAGAAATTTAAAAAAAAAAAATTTATTGAAGATATACCTCCATTAGTTTGCAAAAAAAAAATTCCTTAATACACAAAAGGGTATTTGCTTAAAAAATATGTCATTCTTTGTCTTTGTTTTCTAACATAATCTTCTTAAAAAAATTTATTCTTATAAATTCTTTTTTTTTTCCCTCTTAGAATGCTTAAATGATGTCTTGCTTACCGGCACAAAATAATGAAGGAGGAAAGTTATGTAAGAAAAATGCATGAAAAGCTAATAATTTGCATATAAACAATGCAAACAATTAAATGTTTTTATATAAAACTCTTCACTTCTCAAATTTAGAAAAAAATCCAAGATGGAAAAAAAAATTTCTTAAATTTTTTTTTTAATTACTTTAAAA
Organism: Caerostris extrusa; assembly: GCA_021605095.1. NCBI lineage: Eukaryota > Metazoa > Arthropoda > Arachnida > Araneae > Araneidae > Caerostris > Caerostris extrusa. Next base: position 10,663 of record BPLR01014539.1, read on the forward strand.
TAATATACATGGTAATTAAAATATATTTTTCCTCTTCTACACAAATTTTTTTCTTTTAAATATTAAAATGCAGAGCGTTGGAAAGTATGGCAGGCAATACTACCGCGCAAAAAGAAAACATCTCCCGTCTCGAAATCTGCCAGCAGGTAGACAACCTTGGCCCACCATGGAGTTGTTGCGCCAATGTAGAAGTATACTCATCATATAATATTACTATTCAAAATGATATTCACCATTATAAAAATATTTAGTAAACTTCAATTGAATGAAAAATTCATTATTTGTATATTTCTTATTTTATTAATTCATTTAATAACTTTGCATTGACAATTATAATTAATTTCAAAAAAACATTTGTTGTTATCATTTTAAGTTTATTTTGGAATGGTTAAAAGTATTTCATGATTTAATTACTTTTCTTGACAATGAAAAAAAAAATAAAAACTAAACTCACCATAAGTGATTTTAACATTTAAATATATATTAGTTAATATAAAATAATTACTGATAAAATAAAAACTCAAAAATTAAAAATTTGTATCAAAATTTGTTATCAACAAATCTTACTGCGAGCTACAGTTATTTTTCGTTCTTTTTTACATGCATCATAAAATTAAAAAAATAAAGCTTGTGTGCTTTTTTGAATGAATATAAATGACTGTTGCATTAATCAATAGTTGTAGCTTTACAATAGCTTTACATAGGTTGTTATTGTCATATAAATTAAATGAAAAATAACATGCGATATTTTATTTTCAATTTGGTGTTTTTCATAATTTTGTAAGACATGTATCTGTTTGGTTTGTCGCTCTATGGTCATCTTCTATGCAGGAGGGCTAAACACACCGGGACCTACAGTTTAAAGTGGATTCCAAACCACTACAAACATCCATGGCACCGCCGGAACTCGAACCCGAAACCTGTGGTACCGAGCGCCAGAGCACTAGTCACTCGGTCATTCAGGCCCAGACATGTATCTGTATAGACTTTGGTCTTAATAACGCTATGCAATCCTGTTTTGAAAAACTGAAGATTTATCTATTTATTCGATGAAAGGGAAAAGCCTACAAATTGTGAAAGAGTGTCCCATTTCCTGTTATAACTCGTTAGTAATTGCACGCTGCACTACCGAACCCTTATCTTCAAGCACAGGGATGGGCAAACTTCTTGGGCCAAAAATCGAAAAAAAGTTTGGCGGGCCAAGATAAATTTTGCTGAAATTTTTAAAAACAATATGCAATATTACAATTTAAATATGTTAATGAGATGAATGAAATTGAAATTTCATTTTTAAAAATTCCTTATATTGAGGGTCGAAGTCAACCAGTCTTCGCCGATCTACAGCTATAACTAACAAAGAACTTCCGCTTTTAACACTTTACCGATTGAAAGCTGTCTGTGCTTGCTATTTCCGTCGATTTATATTTTGCAGAACAAAATTAGAGAAAGTAAAAAAGATCATCAGTCCTTTGAAAAAAAGGAAAAAAAAAATAATATTTAATCAAAGTAGAAAAGTTGATGGATATATAATATATATTTCTTTTAATTTGCCACGGACCGGCAAATTAAAATTCTATCCGCGGGCCGGATAGAATCTTCCGGCGGACCGTAGTTTTCCCCTCCCCTGTACTATCACTATCCCCTACCTTTAGTCCCCCCATTTGAAGGATCGACAGAGCTGCATGCACACGACATCCCTCAACGAAACTTCCATCCACCCTTAGCAGCACATACTGGGGGAGAAATGAAGTCGGGTTCAAATTCCAAGCACGCGCCTGCCGTTGAATTCACAGTCCCCTTGTAGCTAGCACCACAATACTAATAAAAAAGTGAGGAGGGAGCCCTTTTTTTCTCCCTATCTGGCTCCGGTGTTCGTGGGAGGGAAAATTAAAGTACAATCTTCTTTGTACGAACAGATGACGAAAAGTAGTATTGTGCCCAAAAAGTAAGACCAATTTTTTTTTTTCAAAAGTTCTTTATTTATACTTCCAAATTTATTTCATCACCTTCAAAGTAATCCCCTCCGGACACAATGCACTTTGCCAAAATTTTTTCCAATCCTCAATGCATGCTAAAAAGTCATCGGCAGCGATGACCTTCAAAGCGCGTGGCGATTCACGTCGAATCTCTTCAATCGACTCAAAACAATGTCCCAGAGTGGTCTTTTGAATTTAGAGAATAGCCAGAAGTCTCACGGTGTGAATACGGTGGTTGTGGAACGATATGGGTTTCATTTTTGGCGAAAAGTCACGAAGAATCAATGCAGTGTGGGCTGACACATTCAGTGTTTTCGGTACCAATGGAGATTTGAAGTATTAGATGCCCAAAATGGAATTGACCGACCCTTTTTTTAAAATTCCAACATCATCAGCAAGGTTCTAATTGTGACAAAAATGGACGATTTGCAATCACCAAATCTTTAACTTTTTGGACGTGAACTTCGTCGATTGAGGTTGATGGTCGACTAGAGGGCTCTTCGTCTTCAACGCGTTCTCTGCCTTCTTCGAATAGTTTATACCACTTCTTTAACATTTATTTCCGATGTAGAAATGCTCAACGAATGTCTTTTGCAACATTCTACACGTTTCCGCAAACAAAAATTGAATGCAAGTCCTTAGCTCAATTAATTCAGATATTTCAAAATCGCCGGAATCAGTTTTAGCGTCTCACAAAACCAATCGTAACTCAAACACTAATGAATATTTTGACGTCAAATTTCATACGCATGTTATGGACGGTGCTAGCAACCTAAAAAGAAACAAAACAATTGCAATGCCAAAAGCCGCAGAAATTTTAAATTGAAAATTAGTCTTACTTTTTGAACACAGTAGTATTGAACGACTGATGAGGTCTGTATTTTTTTTCCCAGTTACAAGACAAAATCTAAAAATTGAAATACCTTATTACATTATAATTAACTTCTTAGTATATTCCTTTGTAATTACAATATATATCATTATTATTTAAATTCAAAAAATGGACCTCGTCAAGCTATATTGCCTTTATAGTACACATTTTCGTGAAAAAAATTTATATCATCTTTTTGTTTCCTCTTGCTTTTAAAAAAATGTAAACTGCAAATCCATTCTGTATTACTCATCTTATAGTACAGTGTACTGAGAGCTTGTTTTTGGAAATAATAGTTGAAAAGTGTTTTTGTTAATGTTATATCATTATTCTAGAATAGGCGTATTTGAATTGTAAGAGGAATTCTTCACATTTTGAACACGTAACTCCTTCCAATCTCTTTAATAGAATGTCATATTGATTTGTTTTAATTTCTGTATAAATGTACTAATATTCTTGTAAATTCCCTGGCAATAAATCTTTGTTTTTTATAAATGTTTAGTTGCTAAATGGGAAATTAAATCAATTTAAAACATTAGTGAGAATTAGACAGAATATACATTCAAATTTTGGAATTAGACTGAACTACAAAATTTTTAATGTTTATGTTTTGGTAGCATGAAAAATTGTGACACAGTGAAAATATTAATTGCACAAATATCTAAATTTTTTAATAAACAATATTAAAAAATTATATCTATGATTTTAATCATCACGCCATATATTTTAACGAATCTGCTTTCAACAATTTTTAGAAAAAGCATTAAAGTAAATTCATATTATTTGTACCTTTCCCCATGATGTTGATTGAACATAACATTAAAAGAGATACAAATGGAATTTATATATAATTGTTCATCGGAGTTTTCAATTTTTTAATTAATTAATGAATTTAAATTTCTATTTAAGCAATTGCTTTGTTTTATTTGTTCCTTTTGAGCGTCTACTTAATTTTAATTAAAACTCACTTATATTCTTAAACTTTACAATTTCGTCCATTAGATTACTAGACATGAAAATTCTATTAAAGAACATGTACAAATCAATTAGTTTCAAAAATCTAGTATATTTTTTTTTTTTTAGTTAAGTAAGGAATAGTATAAGATATGAAACATACTTTAGTAACCAAAACTTCTTCATATCGAAAATTTCCCCCGTGAAGCCTTTGGAAAAGCAAAAATCTAATTATTCAAATTTCGAAGATGGTAAATTAAATATATCATAATAACTTAATAAAGATTGTAAAACTAATGATAAAATATTTTATCTTTTCATTTATCACGTTATAAAAATCTTAACATGTGATTCAACATCCGTTATTCAATATAAGATGCTTTTTATAATTTTATCAAAGCTATACTACTGTGTCCAAAAGTAAGAACAATTTTCAATTTAAAATTCCCGAGGCATATGGAATTTAATTTCTTTTCTTTTTAGGTTGCTGGCACTGTCCTTGACATCTGCGTAAAATTTGACGTCAAAATATTCATTAGTGTTTGAGTTACGCTTGGCTTTTGTGGAGATTCTAAAACTGATTCCGGCATTTTTGAAATGTCCGAATTAATTGAGCAAAGAACTTGCATTAAATCTTGCTTGCGGAAACGTATAGAATGTCTCAGAAGCATTCAGTGAGCATACTTATATCGTAAAGAAATGTGTAGAAGTGGTATAAATAGTTCAAAGAAGACAGAGAAAGCTTTGAAGTTGGAGAGCCCTCTGTTTGACCATCAACCCCAACCGACGAAGCTCACGTCCAAAAAATTTTAAGATTTGGGGCTTGGCAAGCCGTCTATTTACAATTAGAGACCTTGCTAAAGATGATGGAATTTCAAAAGATCGAAACAATTTTTATTTTGGACCCTCAAACGCGTAGGGTTATTTTGGGCCAAAACACTGAATGCGCTAGCTCTTACTGTATCGATTCTTCGTGACTTTTTCGCCAAACAATGAAACCCATATTGTTGCACAACCACCGTTTCCACACCGTGCGACTTCAGGCTGTTCCCTAAACTCAAAAGACCATTGCAGGGACACCGTTTTGAGTCGATTGAAGAGATTCAACGAGAATCGCCACTTGCTATGAAGGCCATCCCTGTCGATGACTTTTTAGCCTTCATTGATGATTGAAAAAAAGGTTGGCATAAGTGCATTTCATCCAGAGGGGATTACTATGAAGGCTATGAAATAAATTTGTAAGAATAAATAAAGAGTTTTTGAGAAAAAAAGTAATTGGTCTTACTTTTTGGACACACTAGAAAAAGCCAGAAAAGGAAAAAAATAGCGTTTTAATGCATTGTTAATTTATATGAATAGAAATGTCATAACGCGTAAAAGTTTGTTCCAGTTCATTCGGATAATTTTCATCCCGTATTCAAATCCATTAGACTGACTTCCATCTGTCATCGGAAATATCTTGGATGTCTTGTAGAATTTTAAAAGATTTGATATAGTTATCAGTAATAACTGATTTAAATCAAACAGTCTAAAATACATATACGAGTATATAGAAAGGTTATTATTGTTTCCAGCATTTATATTTGCCCTTAGCGTTTTTGTCGAAGCATCTGTATCTTTTCGAAGTATTTTTTTCAATAGGTAACCGTTAAGTTTTTTCAAATATTATATTAATCTTCACATGCAGTTTCCCATGGTGACAGGGTAGAATATCGGACATTTAAAACGTCACTTGCTCACAGAATGATTTGTCGCCATGAAGGATTTGGTTCTTGAAAACGCTAGGTCCCCATCCTCTCCATCCTGGCCTCTGTTACTTCTTAATTCAATCGACTCCTTTATTACAACTCCTCCAACTTTTTTTAGGCCATGGACTCCACGAATCTACGTCACTGGTTTGTTCTGCTCTGAGCAGGACTTTTCTCGCCGAGCGATATTGAGAGGCTGGAGATATGTTAGATTAATGGACCCTGTTTCAGCATGTTTTGTTGTATTCTCTGTTCTTATTTTCGTTGTTTTTTTTATTGCTGTAACTGTTCATAATCTGCCATTGGAAATAAAAAAACATATTTTTCCATGCTTGATGCTGCATCTTTAGGTACTCTGACAGCTTAGGGTTTTTATTATTACTAATTAAAAGTTGCGTAAAATTTCTACAGTTATTTTGAATATATTAATCTACAATCTTCTCTTATATGCTTAATGATGGATTAACTATTAAATATTTTTTATTTATATAATGTGTGCGTTATGAATTATTCATTTCTGTTTTAGTTGCAAACTGAAGTATTACCATTCAGACAGTTGTTAAACAGTTAAACATTTATCAGCACAGTGTATTCCAAATTTTTTTGCATGTGTTTGCAATTTTGTTACAGTTTTAAAAACATTAGACCATTATATTTCGTTAGTTTTCTTCGGTGTTTTTTTTTTTTTTCTAATTTGTTTCTTAAGCTATGCTTCCAATTATAATGTCCCGCTATAAGAAAGAAACTGTTGCCGATTAAAGTTTCTTTTATATTATATTTTAAGGTATCCTCTTCATAAAAACTATAGGAAACAAGTTGAATTATCATAAATAATGGAAATGAAATGTGGAAATGCATTGTGATATGTACGATGTGTGAAGTTTTTAATTGTGTAAAGGAAAGTACTGTTCTATATATTTATAAAAGAAAAATATCAAAATTTTTCATTTGAATCTTAAATCATTATTCTTTTCTTCCTTTTATTTTCAATGATCGTATATTTAACCTTATATATATTAGATCGTATTAGCACAAAATTCTCTAACGCTATAAGGCAGACTCAAATTCAGACTTTTATAACAAATGACTGGAAAAATTATATGACTCCATTATTGCTATTAAAATTTGAAGAACAAAAGCTCTTACGGAATACTCAGTACGGAAAAAAAAAAAAATGCATTATGCATTTTCTTTTATTGAACTAAGACCCCTTTCCCCTTTGAAGTTTATTCCGAAATGCCAACAAAGAGAGAGAGATACCCCCCCCAATTCCATTTTGAGCCCTTCTATTCTTAAGGAAAGCGGATTACGGGTTTTGAATCACAATCGTAGTCAAACTTTTTAAATATCCCCAACGATAGGTTTTGTTTTTTTGGTTCATTTTCATAGTCCCTGTTAACTCCATAGGGTAGTGCAGTTACAACATACATTCTGTTCACAACCTGTTGGCGCAATCTGTTTTCCTTTTGAGCATAAAAAAACAACATAAAATTTAGATCTCTTAATTTAATTTAATTTTTATTTATTTATTATTTTTAGGGAGGGACTTGCCAGTAGTCAGATCCAATTTCGATGATTTTTTAACTACTTGTGATTAATACTTCAACTTTTGTTGTGCGGTCAATGTGAACTACACGCAGAAAAAGAGATGTCTCTATTTGGATTCGGAAATAGATTCCTATAATACATTCCATAATATATTTTTCCCTTATATAGTTTTAAGTTTGTCTACATCAGAGCTGTTTATCTGGGGTGGGGGGGAGGGGGGGGATCCAGTCTTTTGTGAAAATAAAATCGTCTTTCCTTAATGCATTTGTATTTTATTAGCTTAAAGTTGTACCAGTTTGTTTAAAATATTATAAATATGTATCCAACACTTTCCAGTAAAAGTTATCCAAAACATTAAGAAATTGCATTAGGCACATGATTCTAGTCGATAATTGAGAAAAAAAAAATATGCGCATGTGCTTATCTACGCCAAATGTATAATATTTTTCAAAAGCATTTTTTATGTAAAAAGTGTTTCATTAAATTAAATGTAGTTCCGTTCTATTGATATATTTCTTTTATTCTTTGACTATAGAAGTAATTATAATTCTTGTGATTGAAATTGTTTCCGATGAATAGCTTGCGTGAATAATTTGAACTTGAATATTTCATTTTTATAGGATACAGTGAAAACTATCTGTTGTGAACAATCTCATGCATTGTAAAACAAGCGATTTTCGATGGCATCAATTTATTACAAGATAATATGGTGTAAAAAGATTTTTTTTTTTAAATATAAAAAAATTGCTTTCAAGCATGTGCTACAATTTTTTTTTTTTTTTTAAATATTAGTTCAAATACTAGTTCGCGCTCAAATATTTATATTCAGTAGCTGTAACGGAAAAGTTACAACAACCATATAATTATTTACTAATGGGAGCCACATGGCTGTGGAAACATAAAGCTTGTTAAAAAATAATAAAATTAAAAATCGTATATCCTTGCTGTTGTTACTAATACCCCTGGTTCAGGAAAGCCTACACCAGGTCCAAGTGACTTCTTTGGAGACGACTGGTCCATGGCTAAAGGTAATATGCAGCTTCACTTTTAGAGAGGAACTGCGAAGGCTGAAGGCTGACTAAACTTCAAGACAATGCTTTACGATCATATTAGAACAGAACCTACGGTATAAAGTGAATTTCGAACCATTACAAATACTCACGATATCGCCTGGATTTAACCCCGAAACCTGTGGTACCGAGCATCACAGCGCTAGACACACAGCCATTCAGGTCTCCTCTCATATATCCTTTCCCACAAAAAGTAATCAGTATTATTTATTAAAACGTCCTCTTTAATAAAAAAAAAAAACTTTTTTAGAGTGGTCCAGTTCTAAAAATGCACAACAATGGCATGCAATAGTAGTTTCTTCCATAGATTTCATTTTGATGTACTCAATGATGGCAATAAAATAACATTTGAATAATTTGTGTGCTTTCGTTTTATAAGCAAAATAAATTGATAAAGCAGCAAAAGCGAGCATGCATCTTAATCACTTAGAAGGCTGACCGCGAGACCGGTTCCTCTTCCGCGCAGTACAGACGTGTTTTTTCCGCTCCTCGTTTTCTTCCCTCGTATTGTCTTGTAATTCTGGATTTTAAAAATTTTTACACAGTTAAAGACGACCAGGGTAAGTCTTCCCTCACAAGATATATTTTATTTGATTAGTGATACTTTTTATTATGCATTGTTTTGTGTCTGAATTTTTTCCTTTGTGAAATCTTTTCGTTTTTTTATTTTTATTTTTATTTTTTTTTATATATTTGATCATTTTACAACAATTTATATTTTTTTCTCTTACAATTTTGAGTGTGCTTTTTGATTTATCTTTTATTGTCTTGCCTTCTAAGGATTCCCATCCCCATTTTATTTTTGATTTTTTAAATTTTCTATTTTTCCTCCTGTTCAACTGTTTTTAACTTCTTCTTCCTTTGATTTTTATTAATTTTTGTCCAGTTTCCGTAGTATTTATTATTATTATTATTATTATTATTTTTTTTTTTTTTTTTTTATCCAACTCTTCTTTTAAAATTCAGTTCAACAAGATTTTTTTTTTTTTTTTGTGTTTTGTTGGTCAATTTCTTCTCAGTAAATTCTTCTTTATATTTGTTTTTCTCTTGAAATATTCTAATTCTTCTTTTGCTGCTTTAAATTTTTTTTTGAAGCTGTTTTTCATTTACAATTTGTTGTTTATCGAATTTTTTGCTCTAATTTTCGCTCCTATGAATTGGTCTACGCTTTTTCCAGTAGTCAGCCATTTTGTCTAACTTTCCTCCCGCTTGTCTTTTAGTTTTTATTGCAGAGTAGAAATATTATCCTACCCTTTTTATTTTTCGTTTGACCTTGGCAATCAGACAGACTGCTTTGGGGTCTCCTTTCTCTCACCCCCATCTTTGAAGCCACACTCAGGTGACCTTTAACCCCTGTCACTCCTCAAGGCGCTCTCCCCACTCTTGACAATTTTGAAGTTGTTCCTTTTGCAGGACTTCATTCCTTTCTTGTTGCTCCCCCACCCCTCCCCAAAAGAGTGCATAATAGAGCAGTGCCACTGATTCATTTTGCGAGGGTAGCGAGAACCGTTTGTCTTCTTTCTGTTTTTATTTATTCATTATTTTTACACTTTTGAGTTTAACCATGTATTACTTGAGAAGTGAAAATCACGAGCAAGCTTTTCGTACTGTGGAAAAGGAAGACATCAATGATTTACCACCATTAGAAATTATCACTGAAATTAGAAATCTACTTAATGAGAAAACAGGCTCTCGCTTCATTTTAAATTCTGCCCTTAGATCGTATGGTGATAAACTATTGAGAAGACTTGAACTTCACGTTAAAAACTTCCCAACAAATACCCCTGCTGCTTTAGATAATTCTCCTCCTGATACAAATCTCCCCTCACGTATGCAGAAACTTTAAAAAGTCCACCCAAGATTTCGCATACAGTGTTACTGTACCCTTCTCAGTCAACTACAGATTCACTATGCACTGAAAAGGAAACATCACTGAGAGAATTGTTGAAAAATCTGTTAATCCTTCAAAGGAAAAATTAAAATTAATTCAATCAGGAATTTACGTAACAATGGCCTCGCCGTGAATTGCGCAGAGGAAAAAGACGTTGATAAACTCTTGAATTCAATAGATAACTCAGAATTACTTAAAGAAAAGATTAGGCATCATAAGCCCCATCGAAGATCACCCAAATTAATCATTTACAATATTCCAAAGCAACTCTCGGATCTTGAACTCCAGGACGCCCTAGAAATCGCGACAGGGTTCAACAAGCTAACTTTCAAAATTTCCTTCAAAATAAAAGGAAGAAAAGAAGATTGCAACCATCGCATTGTAGAAGCTTCTCCAGCGGCTTTCAACACTTTGATAAATGAAGGCAAATTAGTTGTTAATTGGCAAATACACAACATCAGAGAATTTTACAATGTTCGAAGATGTTACAATTGTCAGAATTTCGGACATTCACAACATCAGTGCCCAAACAAAAGCCCATACTGCGCTTTTTGCTCATCTAATCATTTCACACATAACTGCAAATCGAATGATCTTTACTGCATAAATTGCCATGACGCTAATATCAAATATAATACAAACTTCGACCCTAGGCATTCAGCTGGCGATTCACACTGTCCTTGCTTCATAAAAGAAATCAAGGCATACAAAAGGTCAGTAATCTATTAGAAGTCTTGCAGTTGTTTTTTGTTATCATTATTATATATATATATGCATATATATATATTTAATTTTTTTTTTATTTTTCTATTTTTAAAGACCTACATCCATTAAACATACACTAAATATAGTTCCAAATTTGGACATTACAATGTCTTCATATCTTGAGCCTTGCAATACAACTGATCAACTTACTAATTTTCCTCAATGGACGCTCCAAGATCAAAATTCCATTAACTTGAACATTGTGCAAATCAACCTGAGAAAAGCCAAAGTAGCTACCATTCTATTAAATCAACTTGTTCAGAAATTTAAAACGGATTTAATTCTCGTCCAAGAACCTTATGTCAAAAATAATAGAATTGAAGGAATACCCAGAACTTGGAAAAGTTGGTTATCCCAAAATGGAAAAGCAGGCATTGTCGCTCTCCCAAACGTTCAATTGCCGATTGTGCTGGGGATAGTTAGGAGTGCAGTGGCAATAAAAATTTCTGATAACAATCAACCCCTTACTATAATTTCAGGATACTGTTCACCTTACGATAATCTCCAAACGACTTTAAATGAGATTAACAGTTTCATTTCTTCGATGGAACATGAGAAATTGTTAATTGGAGCAGACCTAAATGCACACAGCACAAGTTGGGGCTATAATTCAGAAGACGCTAGAGGTTTGTTAGTGGAGGAGTTCTTAGCAGCAAATGACTTCCATTTATTAAACAATAGAAAATCAGAGCCAACTTTTGTACATCGCAATAGTAAGGGATGGCCAGATGTTACTTTCGTCTCTTCAGCAGAATTGGCCTCCAGATGTGACTGGGAAGTTCTAGAGGAAGAAACTCTCAGTGATCACAAATACATAAGAACAACTATACATTCTGAAAGGAAAACTATTACATTTAAAAGATTTAAAACTGCGTTCGGGGGACATAAAAATTTCTTTAATGCCTTCTCTCCATCCTTTCCCAGTTTAATTTCCACGTTGAACAATGTTAGTAATGGGAGTCAACTAAATGAAGCTACTCACATTCTTCAAAAAACATTGTTAAAGCATGCTCTAAAGCATATCGAATCAAAACAATAGTAAAAAATAAACCACTTACCTGGTGGAACCCACAACTAGAAATAAGAAAAAAGCAATTAAATGCTCTTAGAAGAAGAATGCAAAAATCGGAAGGGGTTGAAAAAGAAAACTATACTTCTGTTTACTCCAAAACAAGAGCAACCTATAAAAAAGAAATTCTCCACGCAAAACGTCAAGCCTGGAGAAAATTCTGCTCAGAATCAGGTACTCCTTTTGGAAAACCTTTCAAGACCACAGTCAATACTTCCCTTCCCCCATCTGAAATCTTTAAAGCCATAGATGTATCAGGAAATGGGAATAGCAAAGTAATTGCCAAGAAACTTCTGGAAAAAATATATCCTTTCAGTCCCCAAGAATCTCCTTCTTCTCTTCCTGAAACTTACTCTTTTGCTAAAGATCCGCCATTTACTAAAGAAGAAATTAAAAGAGTGATACAAACGCTACCAAAAGGGAAGGCTCCTGGATTTGATGGCATAGATAACCAAGTCGTTCACATTATTAATGATTATTTTCCAGATATTTTCCATAAGCTCTTTAACAAATGTTTACAGTTCCATACTTTCCCAAACGCCTTTAAAATAGGAGTTGTGGTCCTTTTCCATAAGAAAGGCAAAGATAAAGCAGATCATAATTCCTACAGACCAATTTCTCTTCTCCCCACTATAGGCAAAGTTCTAGAGAAACTCTTAACCCAAAGATTATCCTTCAAACTTCAAGAATTAAATAAGCTGAATTCCAGACAATATGGATTTCGTATAGGTAGATCTGTCGATGATGCGCTCATAGCTCTAATGGACTTCGTCTACGATGCTAAACAACAACAACAACACATAGTAATCATTTCTTTAGATATTAAGGGTGCATTTGATAACCTTCAATATAATTCAATCCGAAATAGAATGAAGGAAGTTCTGCAACCTTCAGATGTTACAGAAACTCTTCTGGACACCTTAGCCCAAAGATTAGTTGCAATTCAAACAAGTGAAGGTCCAGTAATGTGGGAACAATCTAAAGGTTGTCCTCAAGGTTCTTGTAGTGGACCAATAATGTGGAATCTTGTTGCAGATGAGGTACTCAATTATCAATGGCCTCCAGCAGTGCATTTGCAAGCCTTTGCAGACGACTTCATATTTGCCATTAAAAGTCCAACTAGACGGGGACTAGAAAAACTTTCAAACGAATCCCTCCAGAAGTTTAAAATTTGGACAGATAAACATCAGCTATCTATATCTATAGAGAAAACGAATTACCTCGTCATAGGAAAGCTGTCAAGAGGGCCCGTTATCAAATGGGGAAATGACTCCATCAAAAGGAAAAAATTCGTTAAATACTTGGGTGTTTTCATCGACGAAAAACTCAATTGGGCGAAACATCTTAGTGAACAAGGCAAAAGAGCAACAGATATAAGTCGTTTGTTACGAAGGAGTGCCGGTAACACCTGGGGTACAAAACAAGAATTCAGGCGAATTTATACAAGACGATAGCTGAAAGAGTGCTAAGTCACGGAGCAGCAGTCTGGGCACTCTTTCCTACCTCTAGAATTGAAAAAAAAAAAAAAAAAAATTGCAATCTATTCAAAGACTCTTCCTTCTGTATATAACTGGGGCATACAGAACCACATCAACAGCTGCTCTTCAGATTATCACGGGTCTCGCCCCTCTACACTTAAAATTGCAAGCTGAAGCTGCATTCACTGTTGTGTCTAGAAGTAGGAAAAACTTACAGATGGAAACTCTTCAAATAACAGCGGATGACTTTGAGCAGAAGATTGCAGGATTGTCACTCCACCCAATCCATAGTTTTAATATCTGCAATCAAGTTGACATACGGACACAGTTCTTTTCAACAAATGCTGAGACTTTTATACGGACGGCTCGAAATCGAGTGAAGGCACAGGGGCAGCATTTTGCTCCTTCAAAAATGGGATAAAAATTTCAGAGTGGATGGGTAAATTGAACCCTCATAACTCTGTTTTCCAAGCAGAGCTAATAGCCATCCGCGAAGCAATTCGACATGTATCCACAACAAGAAAACATGTAAAAATATGGTCTGATAGCCTCTCTGGACTACTAGCTATTTTAAATCCTTTTACACCACATCCACTCGCAAGGGAAATTCAGTGTTATCTCCATTCCAATAAACTGATAAAATTGGGATGGATAAAAGCACATATTGGACATCTCGGCAATGAAACCGCTGATGAGCTTGCCAAGCAAGGCATTTCAAATGGCCAGCCAATTCAAATAAAAAGTCCCCTTTCAGAATTGAAAAGTTTTTTAAATAATCACCTCTTTTCTAAATGGCAAAAACAGTGGGATGAAGGATTTACGGGTCGACCTATTTATGAAATCATTAAAAAGTGTCGGCATATTCTGCTGGATGGACAAGAGAGGAGACCATGTTTTTAACAGGGCATGGTCCATTTCCCTCTTACCTACAACGATTTCATCTGAGGGACGCAAGCTATTGTTCTTGTGGAGATGTGGGTAATCCTCTTCACTATGCTACCACCTGCCCACTTACTTTATCATGGCATATGAAGAAACCTTCCGAAGAGAATACTATTCAATGGAAGATTAACATCTTAAAATGCAAAGGGTCTCGACTCAAAATCCGAAGCATGATGAACTTTATTTGTGAAAATCAAATCTTACTTATCCCGGACTAAGTGTCAAACAATATTTTGTACACAAATTTTTAAACAATCTTTAGTAACATACTTCCTTTTTCTACATATATATATTTTTCTTACTCTGTGCGTGTGTGAATGTATTTATAAACAGAGTAATCCTGCTTTATAAAACAATTGACATGTGTTTACTCATCATGTGTATATACTTATAGTTTTGCTTCTCATAAAGATTTGTGTATATATATATATATATATATATATATATATATTTTTTTTTTTTTTTTTGCGTGTATATTTTAAGTAATTTTACTTTTAAATAATCTAAGTGTTTGCATATACTGTGTTAGAATTTAAGGTAATTCGCTGTTAAAATAATTTATTATTGTGAATCATGTAAAGTAATTAACTTTATAAAATAATCTTTGCTTGTGTATATATTTAAGGTAATATAACAGTACAATGTTTGCATATTTAAGTAATTTGTTTTACAAAACAATTTATGCTTGTGTATGTATCAAAAGAAATTTTGTATTATAATGTATATAATTTAAGTGGGTCCATCAGCATATTTCTAGGGCACACTAAATTTGAAACAATTCGTTTTCTTTTTCATTATTAGACTCCAAATTGCAAAATCAAAAATTTTTTATGTGAATACCATTTTTCTAGTTATATACCTAGCATATTTATCTCTTATGTAATATCTCCTGCCTCTTTTTTTTTTTTTTTTTTTTTTAATTACCTTTGTCCATAATTTTGCAGCAACTGTTCCTACTGTCGATTTATTTATTAGCTATTAAGATTTTATAAATTCTATAATAATTGATTTGATGAATATTCTTTCAGCTCTTGATTTGTATAATTTCATATGTAGTGTTTATTGTATCATATTGCTTTTAATTTTTGTCTCTAAAATCTCTTACCTAACGTTTTTATATTTTTCTCATTTCATATTAATCCTTCTTCAATTTTTTAAATTTTTGTCATTTAGTTCAGTTCTTGTATGAATTTTCCCCATTGTTCAGCTTCTGTACCTCCAAAAGTGAATTATGCAAAAACTTTTCTGCCTCCATCGTGCGTCCTTTCCTTTCACCCGCATCATTCCCAAACAACTCAGCTCTAGGCACAGTGATGTGGTGTGGTGTAGTAGTAGTAGTAATCACTTAGATAAGTCAATTTTTAAACAAAATATTGTTTCAACTTTTTGTGTCATATATTGTAATTTTTATTTTTAAATTTCATTAAATGGTGTTTATTTAGAAGCATTAATATCTGAATACAATTATACGAATGATAGTGCATTTCGTGTCTAGGTTTCTCTATTTGTAGTATGATAGTATATTTTTAATATTCAATGATTTCTGACTTGACATATTGAATGTTGTTTACGTAAGAATTTAGTGAAACTTTAGTTTCAGTCCATATTCTTATCTGTAAAGACGTTAAATTATCACTTTTGATTCAGCTAAAAGCGCAAGTTTTTAAAATCCTGCCAAAAATCTACCCGAAAATCTTCGGCTACTATTCTGGGAAATGTTGAAGCCGTTATGTATCTATCATTCGAGTAATCAATTTAATCAAATATGTATCTGTCATTTTAGTAATCACTAAAAGTGATTACTAAAATGTATTTTGAGATGTTAGATATGTATTTGATATGTTAGATATGTATTTGATATGTTAGATATGTATTTGATATGTTAGATATAGACAGATATGTATTTGCCATTCTAGTAACAATATATATTTTTTCCTTTCACTTTGATTCAAAAGAACATTGAGAAAAAATTGCGAAAATAAGGAGTACATGAAGACATGACACTAAATCCCCCTTCACATCAAAGCTTTGAATTGCGAATAGAAAAGAACAATTTTCGACACAGGTCTATGCATTTCTCACTTAATTGGATGTGAGATCATCCGTGAAAAAAAATCGATGTTTAATTTCGATTCGAAATATTTTAGTGCAGTTTAAATATAATGTTTACTTTAAATTGATAAACAGACCCAATTTCCCTTAAGTAACTATTGGACTGTGATAAAATGAAGTTGCATGTTGAATGTTTGCAATAGCTTGTAGAAAAGAACAGAGGAAAACATTTTCTCCTCATACCTTTCCAATGTTTAAGCACTTTTTATTTGTGGTATCTGCATGCATTCAGATCTTTCGCAATAATTTGATGCATCTCCAGGGACCAATACTTGGGTGTAAAAGATAAAATTGTTTAAATTTAATTAGCATTAAAGCCTCCCTAGTGTTTGCAGGGCTGTATTGTACTTTGATTCAGCATTTCCCAATCGTCACTTCTATGAAATTACTTCTTATTATTAATTTCCTGACTAATTAAACTTTTAAAAACTTTTAGAATTATTTAAGTCTAGTCAAACGAAATTCACCTGGATTCTTTATTTATCCTGTAAACAGCATTAAATATATGCTGAATGAATTCACTTTCGAAGTAGAATAAAGAAACTCTCATTGAATTCAATGTTCGAACTTAATTGCATTCTCTCGAAGGTTGTTTCTATTATCTTCTATTACTGTAAGTATGTTTTTTTCTCTAACATTTATAACGCTAGACATATCTTTCTTTCATTACAAGAGCAAATTATATAAACATATAATGTTTTAACCATGTAAGTTTTATAAAGTAGGGTAATTACAGAATACAACATTAAATAAATTTAAATATAACATAATTTAATAAAATTTTTAAAACACAGAATTAATCTTTTAAAATCGAAATATTTTTGTTCAAATCGTAGCGTTTTTCCCACGGGAAGAGAGAAATAACATTTCAGTTCCCAAGAAAAGGAATATATATTCTTTAACAAGTGCATAATAACAACCTATCACTTAAATCTGACAGCAGATAAGCAATGTTATGGATAATGAAACCTCATGAGATTAGCGATTGTCTGTTTGACCTTCACAGATCGAAGCAATTACATATGGAATATGGACTACGCCATGAGTTGTACCGTGATTCTTCGTGACTTTTTCGCCAAAAATGGAACCCATATCGTTCCACAACCACCGTATTCACACCGTGAGACTTCCTGGCTATTCTCT
>BPLR01014540.1:0-28020 GCA_021605095.1 Caerostris extrusa
GAGTAAAATTATTTACTTTGTTTTCAAATCGACGAAAAAAATTATTAAAATTTCCAATTTTTAATAACATTTTAATTAAAGAATACTAAAAATTTAATTTTTAATAACATTTAATTAAAAAATACTAAAATTTAATTTTATGACATTTAATTAAAAAAATACTTTAAAAATTTAATTTTATGACATTTTAATTAAAAAAATTATTAAAATTTACTTTTTAGACAATGTTTAATTTTAAAATTATTAAAATTTAATTTTTAGTGGCATTTAATTAAAAAAATTAATTTATTTTTTAACAACATTTAATTAAAAAAAGTTTATAAAAATTTACAATTTTATCAAACAGTTTCTTAATTTAATAGCAGAAAGTTTAAATCGTAATTTTTTTTCTCAAGCAACATTTTTCTTTTAATTTTTTAAAAGATATAGACAAATTTTAAACAGTTTTATTTTCATAATGCTGTACTACCAAAACTTACCATTAAAAATATATTATATGTCATTGCAATTTAAAAATATATTATCTATCTATTATAATTATTTGTTCAACCAAAACGAATTATTACAAAATATATTATCTATCTATTATAATTATTTGTTCAACAAAACGAATTATTACAAAATATATTATCTATCTATTATAATTTATTTGTGTATCCAAAACGAATCATTATAAAATATATTATCTGTCTATTATAATTTGTTGCTCAACCAAAACGAATCATTACTAAATATATTATCTGTCTATTATAATTTGTTGCTCAACCAAAACGAACCATTATAAAATATATTATCGGTCATTATAATTTAAAAATATATTACGTATTATAATTATAAATCATTTTTTTGCTCTTACAGAAAAACAAACTTTCCTCATAATACACACATGTTTATATTTATGTGAAAAATCACAGCTTTGGATAAATGGTTCACCTTCAGAGTGAAATTCTTTAGTGTTTTCCAAACCGACGGCAACCAATCATTCCCTCAAAGCACAAACCAATCCTGACAGCTGAAGTTAATAGTTCTTTGCATAGTTGGAGTGCTTCCAGGAACAGAATGCGCAGAATTTGTCACTTCCGGAGATTCTGGAACAAGTCTGATTAAATCGTCTGCTGGATACGGTTCGTTTGTTTCTGGGAAAAAGAAGATTCCTAAGTTTCTTTATATTACAGTTCCAGATTTTATATTGCAGCTATCTTGTAAAGAGCATTGATTCGACTTGTTCAAATTGCTAACCATTTAGCTGAAATGCAGCTCGTAAATTTTACAGAATAAATTAATTCCGTACATTTTATTGAAAGATAATTTTTGTACTAAATTAAAATATTATATATGGAACTTTATATATCTATTCTGCAAATTCTATATATCTATACTATTGAATTAAATGTGGAATTTGATTTAGCTATTCTATATAAAAAAAATATGGTATTTCCTGAATAATTAAGTGAAACAAATTCACAGTAAAAGAGAATATTATTTAATTTTATTAACACATTTTAAGCAATTTTACTTTTACTTTGCTTAAAAACATAATATTCTTAATATTATATTAATAATAATAATTAATACTAATATTAATATTTCTTAAATTTTTTTATTGAAAAATAATATATTTTCCCTTGGATATTTTTATTTATTTTTTTAAAAATTTATGAATAAACATTATACATCTTTTATGCTCTTATCCACTGATTTTAATTTAAAGTTGAAGAAAAACTATCAAACTTAAATTATATTTGGTGCTACAATTCACTTTCGTATCTTTTATATTGATCAAAAAGAAGATATTACATACTTTTATAGTTTCAAGTCTTATTAATCGATATTCAATTAAATTAGTATTACTATAATATAAATTTTGTGTAACTAAACATCGAAAATCTTCAAAAATATAAAAAAATCAAGACGATATAGCATTCTATAACAAAAAATTTATCGAGGGAGATTTTTAAATTTATTATTTATATTTACTATCCATAATATCATAATATTTTATAATAAATATATTATAATGCATCATAGTATTTTTAACATCAGAATATTTAATTTTTTGTTTATATTTATTATTCAAAATTAAAGTATTTATTATTCATGTTTTTATATTTATTATTCATAAATCTAACAATTATGTGCATAATTGTTAGATTAAAAAACATACTTGCCTGTTTGTTTTTTTTTTTTAAAAAAGACTGTTGTAAAAACTCTTGCCGTGCTTTACAAATTATTTTTATAAAAATTTATAATGTTATATTTTACACTGAGGTCATTCCCCTATTGAAATTGCAGATTCAAAGTAGTACATTCAGCGTCACTCAAGGTGCACACTGAACCTTCATTTTACAATTCAGGTTTGAAAGGAACTTCTCATAATGTTATATATTAAGATTAAAACCATTCGCTCCTGCTCCTCTAGTCTAACCGAAACAACTTCTGGTTTACAGATTTTTTTTTTTGTACATATTCT
This sequence comes from Caerostris extrusa, assembly GCA_021605095.1. Taxonomy (NCBI): domain Eukaryota; kingdom Metazoa; phylum Arthropoda; class Arachnida; order Araneae; family Araneidae; genus Caerostris; species Caerostris extrusa. Next base: position 2,471 of record BPLR01014540.1, read on the forward strand.
CAGCATTTTTTTTTCTCCAATTTTTGCCTGATTGCTGTCGGAAAATAGTGTAGAATCTACTTTTGTTTCATAATATAATTATGTATTTTCTTAAATTTCAGAATAATATATTATTACCAACATTCCCTTCTTAAATAATATAATGTATTACATGTTTTATTAAATATAATGCTTCAAATTTAGAAATTTATACTCTAAAATAAAAAGTTAAAAAAGATCATACATTATTTAACAATTTAAAACTTTAATGAGTATAATTCTCAGAAACTGTATAAAAACATATTTTGATTGTTTATTATTTATTTAACTTACAAATACTAATTTGTCACTGATTTTCAGAGTAAATTGTTTTCATTTACATAACTTTTTTTAATCTCTTAGACTACGGTTCACGTACATTACTTCAACACAAATTTCTATAAACGTGCTTATAATTCCAAAATTATAAAATTCACTCTTAGTCTGAAATTCATTTGAAGGAGAAAGAGCGATGTAGACGAACATGAAATAAATTATAATAAATTATCGAAGAGATATCAAGTTCGGTTGCCATATAGAACTGCTGGATATCGACAATTTGTTTATAAAGTTTCTACTAAATTCTACATTAATATGTGAGATATCAATAACCCAGTTTCAAATACACTAGAAAATTATGATTATGATATTTCTTCCGGCCAATTAGTAAAAGACATCAGTCTATTCTAAATATTTTTAATTATTTCCAAATTTCTGTTTTTTTTTTTTTTTTTAATGATATGAAACTGTTTTTATCAAACGTCTACTCTCCGTTTAATGCGAGCTTACTTGCTTACTTGAGTATATATATGACTTGCTGTGGTTCTTATGCCATATTTCATAACAGATTCAATTGTGAAAATACGCTGGGGAACTTCTTTGTCTTTAAGGAGAAAGAGCGATATAGGTGAAAATGAAATAAATTATAATAAACTGTCCAAGAGATATCATGTTCGGCTGCCATATAGAATTGCTGAATTGTAACTGGGTGGGGTTGAGGTGAGACGTGAGACACAGTTTTCAGAACTCACGGCTTTATTTATACACGCACACAATTAAAAATACAATGTGTAACACATTTAAAAACATATAATTATAGATTCGTGGAAAGATTCCACTTTTAAGCCGAAACCCCAATATTCAGGTACGCGCAGGGAGTTTCTACTCCGGGTACTTCTTCTCCGAGTAAGAATCTATAGGCCAACAAATTTAGCAGGGTTGCGTTAAATATATTTCCTCCCAGTGAGAAATAACAAGATAAACTATTATCTGCGGGAACGAAGGTTTCACAGTACTTCCTTTCGGGCGAGATTCTCGAGGCCTACTTAGCCATTTCTCCTCAACGCCACAGGGGTGCTCTTGCCAGTGCGTAAGAGGAAGCACGCTGGCAATAGAGTAAAATTATATATAATTATACATAGATAGATATATATAATTATTGATTTGTGGGAAGATTCCACTTTTAAACCGTAACCCCATTATTCAGGTAAGTGCTGAGAGCACGAAAGATACTTCCTCTGTGCGTAAGAGTCTATAGGCCATCAAATACGCAGAGTTGCTTAAATATTCTCTCGCGATGAGACAGTACAAACTAAACGTTTTTCAGCGGAAAAGCATTTTTGCGCGGTATTCCTCTAAGGTGAGAATCTCGAGGCCTACTAGCCATTTCCTTGAACGCTAAAGGGGGTATTCTTGCCAGTGCGTAAGAGGAAGCAATGTTACAATATAATAAATCTTTTACAAAATGTGTATATATACTGATTCAAGTTTTAAAATATTTACGTCTGGTTAAAAATAAGAAGAACATAAATTATTTAACATTATAAATTTTATTGAGTATACGTTATTTTTATAATTTACAAACAATCATGTTTCAACAATTTTGTTTCAAAAAATATATAAAAACATATTCTGATTGTTTATTATTTATTTCACATATAATTACCAATTTTTCATTGATTTTCGAAGTAAATGGTTATTTAGATAACCTTTTTTTAATCTTTTAAATTACTATCGTTGATCTAATACAGCTGCAGATATAGAGACAGTTAATCTTTTTTGCCATAAGAAACGGCTGCACCTCTATTACTCATTAAGCTCTATTCAGGGGCACATCTAGCTTGAAGATATACTACGGACGCGAGTAACACTACCCTTCCTGTTAATTACTATTCATGTACATTACTTCAACACAATTGTCTATAAACGTGCGTATATATCCAAAATTATAAAATTCTACTACAATTTATTTCTTGTCAGAAAATCCTGCATAAGCATAGAAATATTATCAATTTAATTTTGAAGCATCCTCAAAAATTTTGGTTCGATATCCTTTTCAACTTCCACCAACTCTGACAACACCCATCACACTAAATCATGCACTAAACATGACATGCATTTACCCATCGTCGAACGCCGAAGCATTTTAAGGCATTAAAACACACCATAATCATTTGCAGGAAGAGGGATGAACAACAAGAAAAAAATGTGACGGACCGAAATCTTTTGCTAAATCCCACCGCAAATCCCTCCAGTTTCGGTTTGCGTATGACGGATGGTTTCTGTGACAGAAGGAACATTGGAAAATCCCACGTGCGGGCGTTTTCATCTCCTGTGAGGAGTGAACGGAACTGGCTTTTTTTTTTTTTTTTTTTTTTTCCTTTTCTTTTTCATGTGATGAAGGTCGCTTATATTTCATGGGAAGAGCTTATTTGAGTATATATAAAGCTTCTCGTGCCATATTTCATTACAGATTCAATTGTGAAAATAGGCTAGAACTTTGAGTTTGAGGAGAAAGAACGATATAGCGAACATGAAATAAATTATAATAAACTGTCGAAGAGATATCCGGTTCGGCTGCCATATAGAATTGGGATTGTAACTAGGTGTGGTTGAGGTGAGACTTGAGACACCGCTTTATTTATTCACGCGCAAACACCATACACATACAATTAAAAAAACAATGTGAAACATTTTTAAATACATATAATTATATATTCGTGGAAAGATTCCACTTCTTAATCCGAAACTCTAATATTCAGGTACGCGGAGGCAGCACGAAATATACTTCCTCTCCGGGTAAGAGTCTATAAGCCAACATATAGGCAGGGTTGCGTTAAATATATTTCCTCTCGGGAGATACATAACAAGCTAAACTTTTCTCTGCGGGAGCGCAGGTTTCGCAGTATTTCCTCTTGGTGGAGTCTCTAGGCCGACTAGCCATTTGGCCTTAACACCACAGGGACCACTCTTGCCAGTGCATAGGAGGAGAGTACAGCAACAATAGAGTAAATATTTTCTGAAATATACTATTTCATGTTGTGAAATACTTACCCAGATTAAAAATTTAAAAAAAGAACATTCCTTAATTAACAATTTGAAATTTTAATCAGTATAAGTAATTTTATAGTTTGCAAGCAATTATGCGATTTTTTCAGAAAATGTATAAAAACATACTGGTTTATACAATCGTTGTTTATTATTTATTTCATATATAATTACAAATTTGTCATTGATTTTCGGAGTTTTCCTTTACATATTTTTAATCACTTAAATTACTATTCATCTTCAACACAAATTTCTATAAATGTTGGTATAATTCCAAAATTATAAAAATTCTACTGCAATTCACTTCTTGTCTGAAATTCATCCATAACGATAGAAATAGTTTCAAACTAATTTTTGAAGCATCCTCAAAAATTTTGGTTCCACATCCTTTTCAACTTTGACGACACCCATCACACCAAACCATACACTAAACATGACATGCACTTACCCATCGCCGAACGTCGAAGCATTTTAAGGCATTAAAACACACCAGAATCGTTTGCAAGGAGAGGGATGAACAGCAAGAAAAAAGAAATAGGATGGACCGAAATATTTTGCTAAATCCCACCGCAAATCCTTCCAGTTTCGGTTTGCGTATGACGGATGGTTCCCATGACAGAAAGAACATTGGGAAATCCCACGTGCGGCGTTTCCATCTCCCACGAAGAGTGAACGGAACTGGCTTTTTTTTTTCCTTTTCTTCCTCATCTTGCGAAGGTCGTATATATTTTCCGGGAAGAGCTTACTTGAGTATATATGACTCGATGGGGTTCTCATGCCATATTTCATAACAGATTCAATTGTGAAAATAGGCTGGGGAACTTCTTCAAAGAAATTATAATAAACTGTCGAAAAGATATCATGTTCGGCTGCCATATACAATTGCTAGATTGTAACTGGGTGCGTTGAGGTGTGACTTGAGACACAATTTTCTGAACTCTCGTTTTTATTTATACACATTCAATTACAAAACACAATGCGTAACACTTTTAAAGACATATAATTAGAGATTTGGGAAAAGATTCCACTTCTAAGCCGAAACACCAATATTCAGGTACACGCAGGGAGCACAGAAGATACTTCCTCTCCGGGTCTATAGGCCAACATATACGCAGGGTTGCGTTAAATATATTTCCTCTCGGGTGAGAGTCACAAGGCATACTGGTCATTTTTTTTGTCCTCCAAAGGAGGAGATCTTGCCGAAGCGTCGGAGGAAGCATGGTTACAATAGAGTAAATCTTTTATAAAATATACTGTTTCAAGTTTTGATATATTTACTCCTAATTAAAAGTTAAAAAAAACAATTTAAAATTTTAATCAGCATAAGTTATTTTATTGTTTACAGGAAATTATGCAATTTTTTCTCTGATAATGCTTAAAAACATATTTTGATTGTTTATTATTTATTTCAAATATAATTACTTACCAGTCATTGATTTTCAGAATAAATGGTTTTTATTTTCATAACGTTTTTAATCTCTTAAATTGCTATTCATGTATATTAACTCAACACAAATTTCTATAAACGTGCATATAGATCAAAAATTATAAAAATACTACTACAATTTACTTCTTGTCAGTAAATCCTGCATAAGGATAGAAATATTTTGAATCTAATTTTTGAAGCATCCTCAAAAATTTTGGTTCCACATCCGTTTCAACTCCGACGACACCCATCACACCAAACCATGCACTAAACATGACATGCACTTACATATCGCCGAAAGAAGCATCTTAATGCTTTAAAACACACCAGAATCGTTTGCAGGGAGAGGGATGAACAGCAAAAAAAATAGGACGGCCTGAAAATTTTAGCTAAATCCCACCGCAAATCCTTCCGGTTTCGGTTTGCGTATGACGGATGGTTTCCATGACAGAAAGAACATTGGAAAATCCCACGTGCGGCGTTTTCATCTCCCACGAAAAGTGAACGGAACTGGCTTTTTTTTTTCTATTTCTTCCTCATCTTCTGAAGGTCGTATATATTTCCTGGGAAAAGCTTACTTGAGTATATGTGACTGATGGGGTTCTCATGTCATATTTCATAGCAGATTCAATTGTGAAAATAGGCTAGGAACTTTGACTTTAGGGGAACGAATGATATAGGTGAACATGAAGCGTTAGAATATTGGCAAATTCACCCTGGTGCTATTGTAATGACGATATTAGATACTCTATCACGATTCCTAGTTTAAGACAATTTGTTCATAAAATTTTTACTAAATTCTATAATAATATGTGAGTCATTAGTATCAGACAGTTTTAAATACCCTACAAAAATTACGATTATGATATCCTTCCCGCCCCCTCCCCCACAAAAAATAAAAGACTTCGCACCACTTTAAATATTTTAAGTTTATTCCAAATTTCTGTTTTATTTTTCGATAATATGCAACTGTTTTTCATCAAACCTCTACACTCCATTTAATAATTTTATATTTTTAATTTTCATTAATTATTTTTTTGTCATTTAATTTTTTTTCAAATTTTTGTTTCTAATTAAAGTTAATCGTTATAATTAATATTATAATTGTATTAAAATAGGGCATTTACTTAACTTTTCCTTCTTAGTTCTGTTAGTAACATCATCGTGGCAAAGGGGTGTTCCTGGGAGGAGTGGGTCAAGGAAGTAGTGTAACTCCTGGTAGGGCCATCCTAGGTTGAAGGCCACTACATAATTCCCAGCTAACACTAATAGGTGAAGAGGCAGAGTCAGATTCTGAATTTCGTAGTGCCTCGTTTAAACTGAAGCTGCTTCTTACCCGTAGCCATGGACGATTCTTGAGCAACATGGTCTTATGGACCTAGTCTAAGAGGACATGAAGCAACAACTTAACTTTTACTTCTTTTTAACTCAAAGAGCATAAGATCACAGCTATATCACAGCATTTAGCTATGAAGAAGCTGAAGGTCTCTACGCGACCAAGGATCTCTGCATTATTCTACAATATCAACTAATTTAGATGATAATCCAATTACGCATGAACGTTATGTGGTTGTGATATGAGTATAATGTTCTCAAAAATATGTAGGAAGTAAATACTAATTTATTGATTAAAGTACATTAATTCCTTCGTTCATGAGAAACTTTCCTTTAAAAAAAATTTGTTGAAAAAACACACTGATTTGCTACATAATTTTAACTATGTGGGTTTTAAAACTGACATGAAATACGTTTTGCTAAATATAATGATCGGCAAATATCAAATCATGTGCTCTGCAGTCCATTTTAATTGTCTGACTATTAAAATTATTTCTTCAATATCCTCAAAATTTAAATATTAATCTCTTACGGTTATGAAAATTAGTTAAATTACACTTATTATTATATATTCAAGTTCTGACGATAATATGAATGATAAAATATGTTGACTTATCAGAAATTTAAATTCCCAAATGATTTCAATTCTTGCCAATACTATTTATCTTAAAGCTGCCTGACAAAGAAATGGAAATGGATCTAAAAATGCTCCTGTATGATTTTCCTGATGATTGATATTTATTGTCACACAATATTACTGTCAATCTTATAATTTCGTTTGAAATCGTCTTTAAGTTATTATAAATGAAAAATTTTAAACTCAAAATTTTAATCTCAAAAACTAAGAAATTTTTTCAGAAAACTACTAAAAATTGCTACTAACTAAAAAAATGTTGCAATTATTATTTTAACATTTTTGTAAATAGATGTATGTTTTAATGCGTAAAGTATTTCAAACAATTTCTAAAAGTGAATACAAAAATTGATTTTTAAGGGAGAATTTTGTCATTTTTATTTATTGCAGTGATATTATATTATATTATATTAAAGAGATATTTAAAAAGTCCTAAACAGTAACTTAACAATTCAAGTTTAACCTACCCTCAGAATTTTAATATATATATATATATATATATATATAAAAGTATATATTTTATGAGTTAACAAGTATTTTATGAGAAATTCAAATATAGAAGTGGACGATATTTTTTTTGACTTTTTGAAATATTAAAATTATTATTTTTAAGTTAAAATAAAAGCAGTTACTTTTACTAGACACTGAAATATTGAAATAATCAAAATAATTTTTGTATATATTTCATTTGAAACCTTAGATTAAAAATATATTAAAATTAATATGGTATGATATGAAAATGAAATCAGTACATAAAATTGATTTATACCATATATATTTGATATTTGATATAACATATTTATTTGTATATTTGATTTATACCACTAAATTATACCATATAAATAAATAAATAAAACAATTGTTCTGTGAAATTTTATTCTTTTAAATGTGTTAAATAAAAATGTGTTTATGAATTAATAAGTATGTAATTCAACTATAGAAACGAATCTTTTCTTTCACTTTTTTAAATATTAAAATTTTTATTTAAATATTAAAATTACTAAACATCAAACACTATGAATCACTAAATTAAAAATGCACTAAAATTAGTTTGGTATGATATAAAACGAAATCAGTACATAAAATTGGTTTGTTCCTAGTTTATACCATATCAATAAATCAATTAAGTAATTGTTCTGTGAAATTTTATTCTTGTAAATATATTAAAATAGATTTTTTATATAAACATTTAATATACCACTAAAAAAATAATATTTAATTTACCATTGTTATACATTTAAAAAATTTTTTTTCGAAAGAAAAATATAATTAATCTGATTTATATAAATTATAAGTGGAAACCAGTAAATTTAGTTTTATTTCTTTCTTTTTAAAAGTTTGTAAAGCATGCATTATTACAATATAAAATTTTGAAATAGCTTAACACGAAAATAAGAGTTTCAAAAGTCTTAACGAATCAATTAGTTAACACTAAACCGTTATTCACATATTGGAGTATTATCTAATATATTCCAGCATCATCGTTAGCCCGCATGTTTGACAAGCTGATACATTAGTAAATTTAGTATCCTACACTATGTCCAAACACCCAAGGCTTTGATAAGACATTAATGTGTCCATAATAGAGTAATGGTATGCATGGCCTCTATTCATTTAGTATAAAAGCCAACATACCATTCGTGTTCATTTAAAGTCTTGAGAAAAGATGCATTCAATGGATGATAGCTAATATTTAAAAATATTTTTACATTTAAAATTACTATTTAATATTATATAATAAGTAAATAAATCGTTTAAGTATATCGCTTTTGTTTCCAAATTATATAATTATTCTAGGAAAAACAAAGGATTCATCCCGTTTATATAAATATTATTTATTAATTGTTCGTTAATAAAAATTCAATTAAATTAACAATTTATAAATAGAAAACATTATTTTGTTTTTCAATTTCTTGGTCTATTTTTTTTTTTTCAATTCTTGTTTATCTAAAATTTTAAAATTGTTTTATATTTATTACAAGATAAAAAAATTTTTTATGTTCTGACAATTTCTTAAAGTATTATTTTTATGAAACAATTTTATATAATTTTGCTAAATTTTTTATAACTCCAATGCAAATTAGATTCAACCGAGTTTAAGAAGTGAATGTTGCATTACTAAATTAATAGGCTTGCTAATCACCTTACAATGAATACAAATGAATTGAATACAAATTATGCTCTTTAATTCTAATAAATCATAAATTTTAAATAATTAACAGATTTTAATTCTTTATTAAGAACTTATCTTTATGACGATCTTCTTATGATCTGATGACCGAGTGACTAACTCTACAGGTTCGAGTCACCTTTAAGCCGTAGGTTCCGGTCTAATATGGCTTCTAGAGCGTTGAGCATAGGACTGGCAACCCTAGAATTGTGCTGACAACTCAGTAAAAGGTCAGCTTCACGGAGCCAAGTCAGACTTCTACCTACGGGGCCTCCATCTCAACAGAAACTGCCCCCCTCCTCCCAACTTCCATGAGACGACTTAAGTTCTTTGACTTGGTCTAGGTGTTGCTGTCTACCAAGGGGGATAAGAAACAACAGATATTATTTAATTATCTTAAAATAGCTTATTTATGAAAGATATTGAATTACACATTTTTAAGTTGTAATTTGATGTTATAAAATTTAATCCTTAAAATCAAATGAATCTCATACTGGTAAGATGGTTTTGTTTTAAAGCATGACTAATAAAGTTATTTAGACTGAAAATAAAATTAAAGTTGTAAAAGGAAATAGCATTCAAATATTAAACAAATTTCATTTATAACTCAATACTAATATATAAAGACAGCACAGTTTTCATTTAAATGAAAACAATCAAAATACTTATGATTGGGAAAAGCAACTCAGTAATCACTTAAGTAATTATATTTTCAGAACAATATAAATAATAAACTTAATACATGTATTTTTATTCTTATAATTAATAATTATAATTTGTTGTTTTTAAATATGCTTCATTAAATTTCTTAAGAAGTCATTTTATTTATTTATTGCAGTCCCCAAGCAAAACATTTTAAATTGTGTTGTTTCCTTTTTTCTAAACAAGGAATTCTACTCGTATTTCCATAATATTCATAATAACCGAATAATTTACTTATTTTCTATTAATTATCGAGCAAAGTAGAATTTAAAAATGTTAGCTTTAATAATATTTTCTTCTGCTTTGATTCAAAATAATGATATTACTATTATGGACAAAAATATATATTCATATTTTAAATTGGCAAATTAAGTTTTCTGCATTTATAATTAAACTCATGTTTGTGAAAATTGCAACACCATGAATGAATCGTCATAATTGACAGAAATTTAATACACAGTTGTGTGGTAGTGATACAAATAAATGATTAAATGTTCAAAGCAAACAAACAATAACAAGATATCGGAATCAGTATTTTGTGTAGCCACCACGTGCCGCGATAACTACTGCTACACGACGTGGCATGGAGTCAAACAAATTTTGAATGTCTGCCTGAGGAAGAGCATTCCATATTGTTTGTACGCACCCAAAGTTCGTCTGCAGAAGCAACAGGACGAGAATCACGAGCGAGACGCCGACCAACGAAATCCCACACATGTTCAATCGGCGACATATCCGGGAAATACGCAGGCCAAGGAAGAAGCTGTTCCTGCCGCGTTGCAAAGAAGAATTGAACAGTTCTAGCGATATGAGGGCGGGCATTGTCCTGTTGAAATACAGCCCTGGCAAGCTTTGAAGGAAGAACAGCTTGGGGCTATAGAACTTCACTGATGTACCGGTTGCTGTTCAGATTGCCCACAATTCTTATCAATTGAGTTTGTCCATGATATGCTATGGCATCCCAGACCATAACTCCGGGTGTTCGATAATGCACTCCACTGTGGCGTTCTATAATGCACTCCGGAAGGTGGCGTTCACCGACATAGCGTCTGACACGAAAGCGGTCATCATGGTACCACAAATTAAAGCGGAATTTGCCGTGCTTCCAATCCATTCTCTATGCTGAGCGGCCCATTGTAGCCGCAGGCGGCGATGGTTTAGCGTGAGAGGGGATCCTCTATAAAGGAGTCCTTGCGCGCAGTCCACGCTGCAGCAGACGTCTACGAATTGATGAAGCACACAATGATAAACCTGTAGCTATTGACCACTGTGCTGTCAATTGTCTAGAGGAAGCTGTACGGTCCGTCAGCGCCATGCGGGCCAGGTGTCTATCATCGAGAGCTGACGTCACATTTCGGTGTCCACTCCCGGATTTCCGAGTTGTCCGACACTCGTCCGTCCACTGCTTCAAAAGACGCATCACTGTGCTGCTGTTACGCTGCACTGCACGATAAGACAATCCAGTTTCACGAAGGCCGATGATTCTCCCCCCGTTCAAACTCTGTAAGTTGTTCAAATCTCGCTCTCTTCCGTCGAAGAGGCATAAGTAACGATTGAGCTAACGTTTACCATTAGCAGATAACCACCGATAACCATACACGCCTCGCTACAGCCGTCTATTTATTCGGATCCATCCGCCGTTCAGATGGCGCTGCTCAGCATACGCATGCGCTACGGATTTGAAATTCTAATCATTTGCATATCATGCGCTAATTTGCATTTCCTGAAAATTTCAGCTCACTTGCGTAAGTTCTTCATGGTGTTGCAATTTTCACAAACATGAGTTTATATTCGAACTGAAAATAAATATTAGTAAAAACTATTCAATAAAATTGTATTATATTGTAAACAACTATGTTTTTCAAACGTAGATGTTTAAATCAAATTTAAATTTTTGCATTTAAATCATATTAAATTGAGTTAAAATATTTAATGATAATTAGGCACTGCAGAAAGGAGCTGATGGTTTAGTAACAAACCCTGTGTTGATCCGTGTCACAGGTTTCGGGTTCGAATCCCGACGATGCCATGGATGTTTGTAGTGTTTCGGAATTCACTTTAAACCGTAGGTCCGTTCTAATATGACAGTAGAGTGTTGGACGTAATTCTGCCTCTTAAAAGCAAAACATCTCCTGTCTCGAAATCCGTCAGTAGGCAGACGGTTTTAGCTCAACATGGGGCAATTGTGCAGTAGAAAAGTAAACACAAACCGAAGGTAATGGAATTAATTAGGGATTTTAGAAATAGAGTATACAGGTTGGAACCATTCAGATGCCCTTTATTGATGCGCTTCCAAAATTATAGTGCAAAAATATAGAGGCAACGATAAAACTCCCATCCCATGGGGTGTTGCGCCAATGAAAATGAACAATACACGCTGCAAAGGTAATGGAAATATAGGTTAAGGACTCTTATATTCGGTTCAAAGATTATGAATTCTGAAAGAAAGATATAAATCTATAAGCCCTTTACATGCCCCTTTATTGATGTACTTTCAAAATATAGGGTTGCAACCCTCATCCTGTTTCCTTGGGGGGACCCTGTTTAACGCTGAATTTGCAACTCATCTACTTTTTATATTTGAATGACCTAAGGTCAAAAGAACCTGTCATTCGAAATAATTTAGAAAATATATTACCTTCCAGTAGAGCCTTTAAAGTTTCCTGTAAATGTGTACCATGTGTTATTGAAAAAAATTCTTCTAGCAGTCTAAGTAGATGTGAGACACTCTGCAACCAGCTCTACCAATCCAAACAATTTCTTTAAACATACTACTGGGCCCAAAAAGTAAGACCAATTTTTTTCAAAAACTCTTTATTTATACTTCCAAATTTATTTCATCGCCTTCAATTTTTTCCATTCCTCAATGAATGCTAAAAAGTCATCGGCAGGGATGGCCTAAAGAGCGCAATGATTCACGTTGAATTTCTCTTCAATCGACTCAAAACAGTGTCCCCGGGTGGTCTTTTTGAGCTTAGAAAATACCCAGAAGTCTCACAGTGGGAGTACGGTGGTTGTGGAACGATATGGTATTCCTTTTTGCGAAAATTCACAAAGAATAAATGCAGTGTGAGCTGCCGCATTCTGTGTTCTCGGTACCAATCGAGATTTGACGCGTTTGAGGCCCAAAATGGAATTGACCAATCCTTTTGAAAATCCAGTATCCTCAGCAAGGTCTCTAATTGTAAATCATCAGTTTGCAAGCACCAAATCTTTATTTTTTTGGCCGTGAGCTTCGTCGGTTGAGATTGATGGTCGAGCAGAGGGCTCTCCGTTTTCAATGCGTTCTCTGCCTTCTTTGAACTGTTTATACCACTTCTAAACCTTTCTTTCTGATATAGGAATGCTCACTGAATTCTTTCTGCAACATTCTATACGTTTCCGCCAACAAAATTGAATGCAAGTTCTTTGCTCAAATAATTCAGATGTTTCAAAAATCACCGGAATCAGTTTTAGCGTCTCACAAAACCAAGCGTAACTCAAACGCTAATGAATATTTTAACTTTAAGTGCCATCAATCTAAAAAAAGAAATAAATTGAAATTCCATAAGCCCAGGGAATTTTAAATTGAAAATTGATCTACTTTTTGGGCACTGTAGTACTTTGTAAAAGCGTGATAAATCTCACTGGCCGGAAAAATATTCAAGGCACCCTATTTTAAACATTTTCTTTGTGTATAAATGTTTAAAACAGAGCGGCCACCACCTATTTTAAACATCTATCTACAAGAAATTTATTTAAAAACTAATACTTGATCATTCTTTTTTACAAGCAATTTTAAGTCAGGGGGCAGGCATTGGATAAAATATTTCTCTATATATTTGAAAAATATATCTCTAAATAAAAGGCGAAACATTATTTTCGTAAAACTGTTCTCTGTTCTACTTTTCTCCGATCCGCTTAAAGCGCTTCAGCCTAAATCAGCTGTAGTGATAAAACCGAATTTATTAATGCTATAAATCGTTTAATCACAAAAAATAAAAGGGAAACTTATCTTACAGTTCCTTTCTCACATTTTATTAACCTACAAAGAAATTTAAAAAATGTCAGGAGAAACTTGTGTTAAATTCCTTTAATCTTATCTGACACTTTAAAAGGTCTCCAAAAAGTAAAATCACTCCCGTGAGTTAAAAATATCAGTCCAGAATTTTTTTATAGATCGTGACTCCACAGTTCTTTATACATTTTTAATAGATGTTTCACATAGATTTTGAGCTGTAGCTAGATTTGGTGCGGTTTTATATAGTGCATAAGCAATGAAGAATCTCAATGAAAAATTTCAAAAATAAATTTTGGATGAAGTGTTTTTTAATATTTTTTTGTGATCTTTATAATCTTTCATAAATTATTATTTTAAACTGTCTTTTACATAGTTTTATAGTTATCAATTTTTTTTTTTAATTACAGATGATCTCTTGCTCCACACAATTATATATATCCATAAAATTATTAAATGCACTGTTTAAAATATACGAGAAAATAGAAAAATAATAATAAAATAAAAAGAAGTTTTCAGTCTTACGTCCAACAGCCATATTGGAGCTATGATTTATGGTGAATTCTGAATTTTATAAGCATCCATGGCATCTACTTATCTTCAAGCTGCACGCACCTCCTGGATAGTGCTAAATCAGTAACGTCTGTGTACTTGGCACCTTAGGCACCGAAGGTAATTGTCTAAGCGTTTGCCAGCTGCATTAGAACAAAAAAAAAAATTTTTTTGTATATATGGATGCACAAACTCACATTTTTAATACATACATATTACATTACCTACATAATGTAATACATTTACAATACTTTTGACAATAAAAAAAAATATATTTTGAAAAAGTATGAAACATCTCATGCACCGGAAAAATACTCAAGCCGGGCTGTGGGTTGGCCACCCTTGTTTTAAGCATTTAGCTACAAAGAAATTTATTTAAAAGCTAACGCTAGATCATTCTTTCACTAGCAACTTTCAAGTCGAAAGACAGGCATTTGATGAAATATTTCTCTATATATTTGAAAAATATATCTCTAAATAGAAGTCGAAACATTATTTTCGAAAAACTGTTCTATTTTACTTTTCTCTGATCCGCTTAAAGCACGGGCTTAAAATCAGCTGCAGTGATAAAACCGATTTATTAATGCTATAAAATCGTTTAATCACAAAAAATAAAAGGAAACTTATCTTACAGTTCTTTTCTCACATTTTATTAACCTACAAGAAATTTAAAAACTGTCAGAAAACTTCTGTTAAATTCCTTTAATCTTATCTGACACTTTAAAAGGTTTAGAAAATTAAATCACTCCCGTGAGGTAAAAATATCAAGCCAGGATTTTTATATATCGTGACTTCTGTATACTTTACACATTTTAATAGATGTTTCACATAGATTTTGAGCTGAAGCTAGATTTGGTGCTGTTTTTACATATTGCACAATTAGAAATTCTTCAAGGAAGAATTTCAAAAGAAAAATTTTGGATGAAGGGTTTTGGAATATTTATATTAATTTTGAAATCATTTATTTAGAAAATAATTTTTTCTGTGTATAAATATCGTTATTAAGAAATTTCAATTTCCTATGAATGTATGATTTTAAAATGTGAATTTAAAAGTTTTAATTTAGCTATATTCAAGTAATTTAAAAATGTATTTGACGTAGAAGAAATATTCCATAACATATGGAATAGTAAATCAAGGTTTATGCTTCGTAGTAATCATTAATTAGTTTTTATTTATCTAAAATACATTTAGAATTTTAATCCTATTACAATTCCACACATATAAATATTTTCTAACGAGTAATTCATTGAAAATTATTTTTAATTTCTTAAACATTACTATTTTGTATTGTTTTTCGATTTTTAGAATTACTGGGGAAAAACGAAATGTTTCGAATATGAATATTTTAATTTTTTACGCATATAGAATTTTTCATAAATTATAAATTACTGCAAATAATTATAAACTATTATTAATAGCTATATTTAATTAATGTTTTCTGTGTATAAAATTGATATTAAATAAACTTAATTTTATAACTGTAAAGAGGATTTCTGAGAATTGCTGTATATATCATATTGCTATGTAAAAACACTTCAACCTAAATCAGCTGTAGTGATAAAACCGAATTTATTAATGCTATAAATCGTTTAATCACAAAAATAAAAGAGGAAACTTATCTTACAGTTTCTTTCTCACATTTTATTAACCTACAAAGAAATTTAAAAACTGTCTGGGAAAAACCTTCTACTAAATTCCTTTAATCTTATCTAACACATTAAAAGGTTTCCAAAAGTAAATCACTCCCGTGAGGTAAAAATATCAGTCCAGGAATTTTTTTATAGATCTAGACTTCACTATGCTTTATACATTTTTAATAGATGTTTCACATAGATTTTGAACTGAAGATAGATTTTGAACTGTTTTATATATGACACAATCAGAAATTCTTCAATGAAGAATTTCAAAAATAAATTTTGGATGAAGGGTTTTTGCAATATTTTTGTGTGATCTTTAGAATCTTTCCTAAATTGCTATTTTAAAGTGTTCTTTACATACTGTCATCTTGTTCCACATAAATATAACATGAGATTTACGAAAAGAATTATCGAAAAATTATTAAATGCGCTTTAAAAATATACGAGAAAATAGAATAATATTAATAATAATAATAAAAGAAAAGAAAAAGAAAAATTTCTAAGAGAAGAAAAAAAAATTATCTCATGAATCTAACATGTATGCTCAAGAAAACCTATAGAAGTACATTGGCAATTTTAATGACAAAAATTAAAGATGTCCATTAAAGTTAAATTGGAAGATTTCGTTTCTATAATTTACAAAATGGAAACAAGATAGATTAGATTTTTGAAATTGGGTTGCAGCCTTCTTCTATTGTACGCCTAACTGTGATGTGTTCTGAATTCTATACCTGCTGCAAAAACTGAACAATTTTAAAATCCTTAAATAAGGTTTTTGTGCAATTTAATCTTTTCATAAATATAAAAAGTTTAATTCTTCTTCTTATCTTCTTCATCGGCGCAACAGCCCCATTATGGGCCAACGAAGCATGAGATTGGTAGAATCGTCAGCCCGAAGCCCAACAGCCATATTAGATGGTTACCTAAGGCTTAAAGTGGATTCCGAAATCATTACAAACATTCATGGTACTGCCGGGTCTCGAATCCGAAACCCAGACACGGAGAGTCAGAGCGCCTAGCACTCGGCCATCAGACCTATTGTAGAATTTCCAATTATGATTAAATATTTCAACTCCCTTTTAATATGATTTAAATGCAAAAATTTAAGATTGATTTAAATCATATTTACGTTTAACTTAGTGATGGTAAAAACATAATTGCTTTAAAAGAATAAAAATTTATTGAATATATTTATTAATAAATATTTTGAATTCGAATATAATTATAAATATGGAAAACTTAATTTGCCAATTTAAAATTTGAATAACTATATTTGTCCATGATAATAATGACTTTATTTTGAATCAGAGTACTAAAGTACTATCATCTTGCCCCAAAAAATATTACTATGCTCTATAATTAATAGAAAAATAAGCAAATTGCTTGGTTATTTTGATAATGCGAGCGAAGTTCCTTGTTTAGAGGTATGAAGTATGAAACCTGTGGCACCTAGTGCTAGTCACGCAGCCCCAAGATTTTAATTAATGTATTTAATTAAGTTCTCTATAGAAATATGGACACAAAAATAAGCAGTAGAAAATGCTTTATAGTTGAGAATTATGAAAAAAATAATCAATTTATTTTAAACTTTAAAATGTTATGATTTATAAGTATTTACAACAACGAAATTATATCCGAAGAGGCCTAATTGTTCGGGTATTATGATTTCGACCGTGGAAACACAGGTGTATATTAGACAGGCAACCAAACCCAAAATTTCTGTGTTTGAGTTCAGTAACGCATTAGGTTAGAAAACCTTTCAGACACCTTATTTAACATCCCAAATACCACTATTTTGTATGTTTTGTTAAAAATATAATGGAGACAGAGACGGAGGCTGACCATTACGAAGAGAAGATGTTTTTGAAATAGGTCAATAGTCATGGACTAAATGCGTATGTGAGGATTATCCTCCTATAAAGAAACATGGACATAAGTTTATACGTTTGAAGAGATGATCCCTTTGGAAAAGTAGTCAATTTCAACTGAATCTTATATCAAATAGGCAGATAATGACTACGGAACAAAAAACATTGCAGCCAAGATTTCGAATATTTCACAGAGAGGAACTATTTGTAAAAAGGGAACAACAACTTAACCGTGTCTTGGTCCGGGAAAATGCCGCCTATTAAAAAAATTTTAAAATGTTCAACGCATTTTAAACATTGTATAATGCAGGGTGATTATGATTAAAGTCCCACTTTTAAAATGCTGTAAAAAAAAAAAAGAAACACTCGTCACAATAAGTTCAAATATGAACTAAAGATACTTGAAGAAAGGGGAAACGGTCTGGCATCAAGAAAGTTCCGAAAAAGTTCCACCGATCTTCCCATCCAATTTGGTACGATCTTCCCGTGATGGATGGACTTTTTTTCCACTAACAGAGCCACAACTGTTCAATGCTTGGTCATAATCATTTTTCCCGTCAAAAAGCCAAAGTAATCAAGCATATTGAACACTAGAGTTGTTTTAATGTGCAATTCATACCAAATAAGTTATAATTTCTATTCAAAATATCAGTGGCAGCCGAATTCACTTTCTTTATGCCGCTTACAGCGCCATCTGTTAATACACTTTGGAACTATTTTTGATGAGTACCATTTTCCTTTTCTTCAGGTATCTTCAGTTCAAATTTGAATTCATTGTGATGAATGTTTTTTTTTTATACAACATTTTGAATGTGAGACTTTAATTATATCCACCGTGTATATCCATACGCTTTTACACGCTGCGATATCAACGTAGTTTACTATAAGATAAAACATATTATATCGATACACTTCTGCCGCTTCAAAATTTTATCAAGTAGCTGCATATTTTTTAGAGTATAATTCTATTTGTCAATGGAAACACAAAAGAAATAAAACCTTTGGTATCTTTCCCAAAAAAGAATTTAAAATTTAAAAATTTGCAATAATTCAAATGACTTTTCCTAATCGATACTCATATCTTGAAACAAATGATATGAAATTAAGGAAAAAACTATTAGTCCATTTTACTTTTTTTAGAAAATTAAAATTAAAACTCCAGATTATCTTCATTATAATTTTGTAAAATTTCAACTGAAGAATAACGTCTGGAAAACATCATGTGCACTAATGTTCAAATAATTATTCCTTTCTCATTATTTGAAAAGCTGACGTATTGTTAAGTAAAAAAAAAGGGTATTTTAAAATTTTTTTAATGACTGTAAAATTCAGAATAGTTAAAAACGACATAATAAAATTAAACGAAATAGTTACGAATGAGCAAATAACGGTCACATACTTTTTTATTGTTGAATTGAAAATGAACAATAATAAATGGAGTAGTTATTAAAAAAAAAGAGGAGTTTTAACTAAAGACATTAAAAAAATTTCAATCAAGTTTGAGACCCTTAGATGTTAGAGAAATCATCTTTGTATTTTAACTCTTTTTTTTACATAAAAATAGTTTTTTTGGTATTTTAAAAGGATTGGGCAAGATTGCATTCCAAATCAAGGAAATGATCTAGAAAATAGTTGAAATATGAACTTTAGAGAAGATGTTTCAGTTTCAAGCTGTGATAATTACTTTTTTAAATGAGGTTTCTTCTTAAAAGTTTCACAATAGCTTTAATTGAAAATTCTTGAATGCCATTGAAGTGAATAAATAAAAGGATCAAGCATAAAAATCCATTATCTTTTCATCTAAAATATGCCGCCTCAAAATTTACTTTTATGATAGAAGCCTCAAAACGTTTTCAAAGTGGCGTATTTCAAGGCGTTATTTTCATATTCAACCTTAAAATATTTCCATAAATGGAACTTTTCTTTCGAAAAACATTATTTATTTATTTTTGAGGTCATTACATAAATATTGCATTGAGTAATTTTTTAAAAAAATATAAAGATGCAAATTAATAAATTGATATAGTTATTTGGGCACAAATTTCAGAAATGATAAATATTTTTACAATATTAAATTATTGTTTATATTACTTAAACAAAGGTATGTTTAATTAATTATTCTGAATGTTAATATAATTCTTACTTTCTAATGTTAGTTATAATTAATTATTAATATTTAACTTGTTTTATTAATTTTATAAATGATAGCAATTTTTCATTATAATACAAAAATTGAAAGCTATATTACTTAAAATGTTATATTATTAATGCACTGCTTGTATCTTAATTGATCGATTAATAACATGGAACATTTTTCCAACTATATTCGAGTCATTAGCTTAATTTCATTAGCCTAGTTTAATTTTAACCCTGAAAGAATATATTTTGAATTATTTCTTCCGTAATGATAAATTCATCGCAAAAGTATAATAATCAGGGCACATTACATTACCAGTGTATTTAATATGATGTGAGAAATTTTTTTTATATATATCAAATGTATGAAAAAATATAATAATTCTTCAATAACACTGAACCTCCACGAAATAATTTTCAAATGAGTCCTTCATAAATGAAATAAAGTTGAAATTAAATCTTTTGAATCATATAAAAATATCTTTATATTAATGTGCACCATAATGGGCAATTTTCCCTCTATTCACAGAAGATAATTATTCCGTAATCAGACATATTTTCATCTGTTATAATGATTGTAATGTTTAAAAATGATGTTTAATGGATGATGTTTCTGTTTTTAATAACATAATAGAAATTATAAGTTAATGTCTTTATTTAATTTTTTTAACATTACACTTAATTTTTATTCATTTTAATTCCAATAATTAAATTTTGAAATCATTTAAACGGAATAATTTTTTTTTTTGCTGTGTATAAAAGTCGTCAATAAAAATTTAAATGTACGATTATGTGATTTATAAGAGTTTAAAAGTTTTAGGTTATTTATAAATACTGATTCTACATTATTCGTAAATAGTAAATAGCGTAATTATTAAATAGTGCTACTACAATTATTTGTAGAATTTTATAAACGCCCCGACTTCAAATGTTTGAGAACCACTGTTCAAGAATACCAAAAAAAAAAATGTTTTTTTTTTTTTTAAATATAATTTTAACTTTAAATTTTTTTTGTTATTGCAGAGTAAATTCTTTAATTTAAAAAGTAAAAGCTGTTGCAAAATTTAAAATAACAATGATATAAATGCAGTTAATTCAGTTTTGTAATAATAATAATTACTCATTAGTTGAAAATAGGAACGTTTTATTTCATTTTGTGAAACTTCCATTAGTTACTGGCTTGTTACACCATTAAGAATCTATTGTCATAATACCATCAGTACATTAGATACACTTGAAAAAAACAAAGGAATAAAATAATAGGAAAATATTAACTTTTGGTTTGAAAAAGACTGAAAAATTATCTAATATATTCTTTTGTTTTATTAATGAAACGTTTTTACTTGTAATTATTTTTTTCTAAATCATGTACAATTACATCGGCTAATTCAAGATGCTTATAAATATATTTATTTTTAATTCAAAATAAAATAAACTACCGGAGGTTATAATTAATGCTCAGACGAGAATAAATACGAAATTTTTTTTTTATTCATCCTTTTAATAGATATTGAAACAATGAGATGCTGATTTCATATTATTTTTAATTTTATTTAAATGAAAAGTTCTCATTTTTAGCACGATATAATTTTTTACAATTTTGCATTATATTCCTTTTTTCTTTTAAAAAAAAAAAAAAGAAAAAAAAAAGTTTATTGATTAAACTCCCGCAGTTAAAATAAGAAAATCTACAATCTTTACAATACGTAAAAAAATATTTATTTCAAAAATATATTTCCGTAAAAATAAAATTGGTATGACTTTTTATTTTAGACAGAATGATTTATTATAGGATTTTATTTTAGGATTTTAACTTTTTTTCCCGACAGTTCACTTGTTTGTGAAAATCTAAATTTAAGACTTTTTTTCATTTCTAAACGTTGTTTCTTATCGCACTTGGTTGACAGCAACATCTAGAAGAAGACCAAGGCCACGTGTGGTCTCATGGAAGGAGGAAAAGGGGAGGGGGCAGCTTCTGTTGTGATGGAGCAGAGTAGGTAGAAGTCTAATTTGATTCCGTGATGATGACTTTTACGGGGTTTAGGGTTATCAGCAATACCCGAAGGCACAGAAGTCACTCGGCCATAAACTAGGCCGCAACAACGCGTCAGATTTTAATGGTCCGAGAATTGCATTTTATCCTGATCTATAAGTAATATTTTAATCAACATTTAATATTTATGAGACAGCATACAGTATGTTTATGACAATAAATACAACATACACTTACGTAAAGATAAATTGATTCTATTGAAATTCAAATATTGTTAAAATATTCTAAAACAAATGTTTTTGCTTCAATGAAATCATCACCATTGGTGCAACAGCCCCATTGTGGGCCAATTCCGTATTCCTACTGACAGAATCACAAGAGGAGAGATATTTTCTTTTACGACGTTGAGTTATCAATCCTACGCCCAACTCTCAACAGCCATATTAAACCAGGACCTACGGTTTAAAGTGGATGCCGAAACACTACAAACATTTATGGCACAGCCGGGTCTCGAACTTTTCAATGAAATACAAATAAATATTTTTAAAAATTATGTAAAAATTATTGAGAAATAATGCTTAGAATATTTTATAAATATATATTTCTAATAAATTGAATTTGTTATGAATTTATGAATTTATTGAATTTTTTTATTTATCTTTATAGATTTCATTTTTTATTGAATTTTTATTATTTTATTTTTTTATTTTCTAAACACCTTTAAAATACTTTATTAATTTTAATAAATTACTATAAAATGGCCAATTATGTCAGTAAATAATTGAAAATTGCATATCATTCAATATAAGGTTTTTCAAAACTCGCCCTTAGGATAAACTGCAAAATGCATTAGCATTTATTTAGGCATCTATTTTATATGGACATCAAATCCTTTGATGAACATATCTCCAAGAGAAAACTAGAAAAATTCTTCTTCATAACTAATCTCTAGTCATTTCTCCAACAAAAAGAAGTTTAAAAAGAACTAATCGAATTACTAATTTACTGACACGTGCATTACAAAAAAAAATAATAATAATAATAACGATATTCACTGCACTCCAATAAAGCTAAAACCTGGAGCAGAAGTCGTTCATAATGAAACCATTTTTCTTTCTTCTTCGAAATTTCATTATTGTTGTGGTGTTTATGAAAACTTCATGAAGACAACGCACAAGAGACTTGAAAAGGCAAGGTAACAGCTTATTGAAACAATATTCAGCTGTTGTATAAAGTAACTAATTTAAAGATAAGAGAGAGATCTCATCCGCTGGAAGCTGTGCCATGCTCCATTTTTGAAAGAATGGAAAATTAATTGCATTATATGTCCTTTAGTCTTTTAAGCACTGATGTAATCTAATAAGATGTGACGAGTGGATAAATTATTCATCCTAAGTTGGCTCCACAGGTACAGAGAAGGAAAGGTTCTTTCGGCATAATCATTTGCCATGGATTTAATAAATATGAAGTCAATAAAATGATGAAGAAAAAGAGACTATTGATTCTTTAAGTATCTCGCTGTATACTTCTAGGAATAATGTAAGACCTTTTTGAATGGAGTGAGCATTTTTACCATCTTTAAGATATATTTATGAACCTGAGAGGGCTGGTGAATATCTTGTTTTATTTCAGAACTTGATTAGCTGAGTTCGTAATCCAGTAAATCATGTTGAATATAAAATTTTCTGGTTTATGCAAGGAGTCTGTAGTGTATAGCCAATAAAATAATACAATTGAGCTCTATAAGGAGGAAAGGGGCCCGTTTTCATATAACTTTTTCTGAAATACAAATTAGGAATTGTTCTAGTCCAGTTTATAGAAATCTTCTCTTGTAGTGCATCCGTGATAAAGTGAATCTACTACTCATTTCTCTTATATACTTACATTAGAAAATGCCTGTTTTTTAAAAGTAAAAAACGATAAATGTAAATTATATTGAGGACTTTTAGAACCTGATGGAGGAGTGTCTAGTGCTCTAGCGATCGATGCAACAGGTTTTCAAATTGAGTCCAGGTGGTGCCACAGGTTTCTGGTTCATGTCCACGCGACGCAATGGATATTTGTAGTTTGGAAACCACTTGGAACAGTAGGTCCCGCTCAAATATGACAGCAGAGAGTTAGGTATAGATATGACAACCCTATCTCATAAAAAGAAAATTTTTCCAACCTTGAAATCTGGCAATGGCAGGCCACCATGGGGCTGTTGTGCCGCTGATGATGATGATGAGTAATAATAGTACGGAAAAAAAAAATATAATCCACAAGTAACATGACACATATACTTGTGAGAATAAATACAACATATACTTTAAACTAAATAGACGACTTAAATTCAAAGATTATTAAAATATCTTTTCAATGAAATGCAAAAAAAATAGTTTTTAAAAGTTATGTAGAAGGTACTGCGAAATGTCTGTTTAGATTATTTTTATATATTTATTATTAATGGAATTTTACGAAACTTCAATAATACTTTATTAATATCTATGAAATCTGAATTGAAATGGCCAATAATGACAGTAAATAATTGTACATAGAATATATTTCCATGTAAATCTCTACCCATTAAGGAGCAACTATTAGAGTTTGATTCTCAACAAGACTGATTATTAAATCTAAATTTATAATTAATTTTCTGATAAAATTAACTTTTTCTCCTCTCTCAGCCCTCTTTAGGAAAATCCCAAATGCAGGCTGAAGATTTATTTAGGCATGTTATTTATGAAGATCAATTCTTTGATGAACATATCTCGAAGGAAAAACTGACAAAAAAATTGTTTTCCTATAACTAATTTCTCCTCATTTCTCTAACAAAAGAAGTTTAAAAAGAACTAATCGAATTCACGATTCACTGACACGGGCATTACCAAAAATAATAACAATAAGGATATTCACTGCACTCTAATAAAGCTAAAACTTGGAGCAGAAGTAGTTCATAATGAAAACTTTTTTTTTCTTTCTTCTTCGAAATTTCATTACTGTTTGTCGTGCTTAGAAAACTTCAAGGAAGACACGCTCATAAGAGACTTGGAAAAGGTGAGGTAACAGCTTGTGAAACACTATTCACAACGTTGTATAAAGTAACTAATTTAGATAAGAGAGAGATCTCATCGCTGGTGTTGTGCCATGCACCATTTTGAAAGAATGGAAAATTAATTACATTATATGTCCTTTAGTCTTTTAAGCACTGATGTAATCTAATAAGATGTGACGAGTGGATAAATTATTCATCCTAAGATGGTTGCACAAGTACAGAAAATGAAAAGTTCTCTTCGCCATAAACATTTGCCATGGATTTAATAAATATGAAGTCAATAAAATGATGCAGAAACAGAAAAGACAGAAACTATAGTAATTCTTTAAGTTTCTCGTTGTATACTTCTGGAGTAATGGTAATACGTTTTGTGTGGAGTTATCATTTTACCATCTTTTAAGATCTACCTATGAACTGGAGAGGACGAGTGAAAAGCATGTTTGTTTCAAAATTTGATTATCTGAGTTCGTAAACCAGTAAACATTGTTGAATCTAATATTCTCTAGGTTACATGCAAGGTGTCTGTAGTGTATAGCAAAGAAAATAAATGCTGTTGAACTCTAGAAGATGGAAAGGGGCCTGTTTCCATATAACATTTCCTGTAATGTTGCATTTTGAATTGTAGTGGCCCAATTTGTAGCCGTGCTCTCTCTATTTGTAGTCCATCTATGATAAAAGTGAATCTGCTGCACATTTTCTTTATGAGTGCCATTTTAGG